>JAJEJO010000211.1:133957-181361 GCA_020662805.1 Glaucomys volans
GCAGGGCTGGGGATTGAACCCAGGGCCTTGTGCTTGCAAGGCAGGCACTCTACCAACTGAGCTATATCCCCAGCCTGTAATAACTTTCTTGTAGCCAGTTACTGCTTATACTCCTTAGAAATCTCTCTAAATGAAGATCCCTCAGGTCACCTGAGGGCATTTTCAAAGGTCACCATCATGACATTCTTCTTCTCCTCCCCATTCCTATTAGTGGTCTCCATCCTATGTTCCCTCAAAATTTCCTAAGCATTTTTTATTGAATATTTACTCTTTTCTAAAAATTTGTTTTAATTAGTTATCCATGACAATAGAATGCACTTTGATACATCATATATAATGGAGTATGATTTCTCATTCTTCTGGTTTTACATAATATAGAATCCCACAGGTTGTATAGTTATATATACACACAGGGTAATAATGTTTGAATATTTACTCTTGATGTGCTTTCCACACAAAAAATTGCAATCTTCCCAGTGTAGTGTGACATTGAACTCACACCAAGCACTTCTTCCGTCACAGCACAGAACAGCAGTACAGCAGGCCTGACTTCCCCCAACCCCATTAGGTATTGACCACATATATTTCTTTATTCCTCAATAAAGAACAGCTAATATCTATTGAGCATGCACTCTGCTTCATGCCTTATTCTAAGCACTTCCCTTGCATTAATTATTTCATTCTTCCAATCCTACCACATAGGTATTGTTTTTATTTTACAGATGATGAGAATGAGAAATGAAGAAGGCAAGTTCTCCTGGTTAACGTGCAGCAGAGTGGGGGGATTATGTTCAAGCAGTCCAGCTTTCAGAGTCCGTGAAATTAACAGCACCATCTGCTGCCCCTCCACACTTTCTCCTTATACTTTGAAGTCACTATAGTAAGGTGAAATTCTAATTATATGGTTTGTCCACTCCAAAACTTTTAAAGACAATCTATTTGAATCCAAATGAAGTTGAAACACTTTTACCCTGCCATTAAAGGTCTTCCCTTGACCCATGTTTCTGACCTTGGATTCCCATGCCCTGCACAGACCTGCCCACCTACTGTTTCTGTACAAGTTCCTGTCTCGGAGGTCTTCACAATGAAAACTCTCTCTGTGCTTCAGAACCTGTCTCAAATGTCTTCTTCACTTTTCCTTTTGTCCTTAACTCTTTTTGTGACCTCTCAAAGAGTTTCTTTCCATGTTTTCCTTGGCATTTGTCACATTTCTAGCTACATATTTCTTTCATAGAATCACAGTTGTATGATTATAGAGCTGAGATGGACCTTAATTTCATCTAGCTCAATAGTTCTCATTTAAAAAAAAAATGATTGACATAAGATTGGTCAGGTTAGCCAGGTACAGAGGCACATGCCTGTAATTTCAGCGTCTTGGGAGGATGAGGTAGGAGGATTGCAAGTTCAAAGTCATCTCTAGCAATTAAGTGAGACCCTAAGCACCTTAATGAGACTCCCCCCCCCCCAAAAAAAAAAGTGGACTGGGGATGTGGCTCAGTGGTTAACTGTCCCTAGGTTTAAACCCTGGTACCAAGGAAAAAAGGAAAGATGAGCCATTTTAAAGTGAACACTCGAGTGGCATCCACAGTGTTGTGCAGAAAGCACTTGTACCTAGTTCCAAAACATTTCCATCAATCCAAAGTAAAACCCCATCCCTGTTAAGCAGCTTCCTCTCCATTTCTCCACCTGCCAGCTCCTACTGACCATCAATCTGCGTTCTGTCTCTGATTTCGTCTATCCTACATCTGTAATAACGGAATCATCAAACATGTGGCCTTTGGTATCTGGCTTCTTCCACTTAGCGTAAGAGTTAGGAGGTTCATTCACATACAGATAGTATATATCAGTACTTCATTCCTTTTTATGGATGAATTATTATTATATTGCATGTCTATACCACAATTTGTTTATCCATGGATAGACATTCAGGTAGTTTCTACTTTTTGGCTATTGGTGTAGAATAGGCATTTGACACTGCCTACTCTGCTATTTTCTCGCTAGTTTTTTAAAAATGAATTATTATTAAAGGCCACATGTATAAGAGAGTATAAATATTATATAATAAATACCACAGTAATATACAATTATAATGCACTAATAAAAAATACAAAAAAACATTAAAAATGGAGCTTCTCTGGTTGAAGCTGGCGTGTGGCTCTTGGACCTCAAGTTAGACCACCAGGCCCTTCTATGGAGTCCCATGTGTAACCCAGCTTGAAGGGCTCTGAATTAGCCCATCTCCTCTGTATAATAGAAGAAAAAACTGAAACATAGATCTTGCACTAAAACCTAACAGCTGGTCAGTGTGACAGATGCTCTCATCCCAGTTCATTTACCTGACAAGAACATGACGAAGCAGGGAATACTGAACTATTTCCTGGAATTAGATGATACATTTTCAGGATACAAAATTTCTAAAAAATATCATCCATTTTTGTTCAGGAAGACTTTTAGAAAATCCAAGAAACAAATCTCGAACTCCTAAACTAACTCTTACAAATATTTGTTTGTCCTGAGGGAGTTACATATCTCATTCTGTGAAAGTGGTTAAATCCACATGCAGTCTGATACAATACCTTTGCTTCATTAGAATCCCTAAGATAAACTTTAAAAACTCCTATGCCTGGCCCTGTCCAAGCCCAGTTAAAGCAAAATGTCTGGGTCTGGAACCCAGGTATCAGAATTTTAAAAGGTTTTTTTGGTGCTGATAATATGCAGGCAGTTGATAGACTCTGACATTGAGTCTTCCTGAGAATGCATTTTCTGCACTTATCTTGACTCTTCTTGAAAGGCCTAGCTCACATGCCCCATGACCTTCCAGACGACTTCAGTCCATGCTGTCTTCCCGCTTCTGTGAAGAAGCAGGGCATTGGTGAGTTTCACTCATTTTTCTTTTTTTTTTTTGGTGCATCATAGTTGTATGTATTGATGGGATTTGTTGTTGCATATTTGTACATCATACAATGTAATATAATTTGGCCAATATCACTCCCCAACATTTCCCTTACCTGACCTCCCTCCCTCTTACCCCCTGGTCCATTTTCTCTACTGACCTTCCTTTGATTTTTTAGGAGTTCCACCCCCCTTTTTTATTTTCCCCTTTTCCTCTCTAGTTTTCGTATATGAGATAAAATACATAACCCTTAACTTTCTGAGTTTGACTGATTTTGCTTAACATGATGGTCTCTAGTTCCATCCATTTTCCTGCAAATGCCATTATTTCATCTTTCTTTATGGTTGAATAAAAGTCCATTATGTATGTATACTACTTTTTCTTTCTCCTTTCATCCATTGATGAACACAGGCTGGTTCCATAGTTTGATTATTGTGAATTGTGCTGCTATAAGCATGGGTATGCATGAATCACTGAGGTAAGATGCCTTAATTCTTCAGGGTAAATACCACAAAGTGGTATAGCTGGGTCATATGATGGTTATTTGCCTAATCTTTTGATGCCAAGAATTAATAAATGGGAGAGCATCAAATTAAAAAGCTCCTGCACAATGAATGAAACAATTAGTAATGTGAAGAGGGAGCCCACAGAATTGGAGAAAATCTTTGCTAGCTATTCATCTGACAGAGGATTAGTATCTAGAATATATAAAGAGCTTCTGAACTTTACACCAAAGGGTCAAATAACCCAACTAATAAATGGGTAAATGAACTAAACAGACACTTCTCAAAAGAATAAATACAAATGACTGAAAAATACATGAAAAAATGCTCAACATCATTAGCAATTAGGGAAATGTAAATCAAAACTACAATGAGATTTCATCTCACTCCAATCAGAATGACAGCCATCAAGAATACAAATAATAATAAATGTTGGATAAGATGTGGAGGAAAAAGAACACCTTCACATTATTGGTGGAATTGTAAATGACTATAAACACTATGGAATGCACTCATTTTTCTTAATTACTCCCCGGCCAGTATTTTGTTCATAGCTCTTGCATGTGTCCTAACTGGAATACAAGGTCTTGGTGACCAGGAATAGAGAATCTGTTCCCTCTCCTTTTCTCCATTCTTCCTTGCTTCCCTCTCGCTTTGGAGCCACCAGTCCTGAAACCCATGTATCTTTGCTTTAAATCCTAGTTATTGTGCTATTGATTTAGGATTGAAGCAGCACGTATGGAATGGTTCTGAAGACTAACTGTGATACAAAGTAAATGTGCATGTTCTTTGGAAAGCATTTCATATCATTCAAATACAAGAGATCATATTTCTAATGTAACTTGGAAGGAAAACAACCATCCCCAATTTGGACTTCCTGGGAAGTGTGCTATAGGAAATTATAGAAGAAAGGAAAATCTCCCCCTTCCTACTTTAATTCAAATTGACTTTGAAAAAGGGTACTGATAATTCATGATTGTCAAATTTCTATATCTCATTTAATCCCTGCAGTAGTTTGCCAGGGGTTACTACATTTTACAGCAGAAAAAAAAATTACATAATTGCTTAGGACTCCTGTTATAAATGGTGCAATTTGAACCAAGTTTTGTTCCACTCTAAAACCTTCAAAATAAAGACTTTGAATACATCACAGTTACAATCGTGTGGGTAAGATTTCTTATTCCAGGTTGGATATGATTGATATAATAGAAAATGTTAAATTTTCATGGATTAGTCTGAAAGGAATTTCCTATAAAGAAAACATGACTGAGATGAAAAGACAGAGCAGTTGTTGATGGAGAATTATCTTCTTCTGATGCAGGTTCACCATCTGTAACTTAGATCTTTCCTAAATGGATTAGGTCCTAGGGGGTTGCATCCTCTGACATTTCCCACTGTCTCTCATCACATCATGTATTGAATATAAGATCATCAGCAGGTTCAAGCAAGGAATAGAAAAAGACAGATCACTTTTGTCTGTTGTTCTCACTATATCTGTTTTACCTTAAGTCTAAGATTCTGGTTAAACTGAATAGCAAGCATGATAGCTGCCCACAGAGGGAGACTTGAGAGACTCCAGGACAGCTTACTTATTCAAAAAATGTTTCTCCATAAGACCTGTAGATCTTGGAAGGTTTGGGGGATTCGAAGAGTGCCTAATATAAATAAAATGGCTTGGAAAGAGCTGGCAACTTAAACTGATTATGATGCATCCCAGAATAGGGGCAGGAAGAGCAGAATGCAAAAGTATCTTCATTAAAAGTAGAGGTAAAGAGTTACTGGGACAGAGGACCCTCTCCTTCTTCCCACCCCAATTAATCCTAGTCATTGTGTTTTCCAGTAAGTCTCACTGAGGGCCTCCTGCAAAGAACAACTCATACCAGACATATCTGGAACGAGCCACTCTGGAACAACCAATGCTCCCTCCGAGGCCAGTCCTTAGCTCCAGACTCCTCAAACAATCCTTCCTAGCAGGGTAATGAATGAGAGGCTTCTGGCAAGCACCTGAGGCCAGCTCCTGTCTTTCAGGTTTGGGTTTCAGGAAACAGCTTGGGAGGATGCTCTCCAGGCCTGGTAACTCTTGGGACTTGTCTTGGGACCTGTGGGAGAGAGGAGGCTAAGAGGGATTAAAGCTGCCCTGAAACTCTGTAGCCTGAGGGGAATTGGGGGGTAAAGGGGGAGGGGGTAGATCAGCTCAGCTGCTTCACCTTCCCAGATAATCCATCACTGCCACTGTCACTGCAGGAAAGCAGGGCTGTAAACTGTCTGCCTGGAAGGAAGGATAACCTGCCGCTGGCTTTTATTTTCAGTTGAATTATAACACTTACCTTCTCATATGGCCTTTCATCAAGAGGCTTAAGTGTTTTTCTTTCTGTGGGCCTTACTGGCCACGTTTCCCCCATTCATTATCAGCATCGGGGGCTGCCATGCTGAATCCATGTGCAGCACCCCCAACCCCCAGCCCCCAGGGGCTCCTTAGCAGCAACAATTTTCTAATTCAGAACAGACTCTCCTCTGAGCAATTGATCTTACAAGTACATTACAACTGGCTTTAACAGGAGTTACCAAAGCAGGGATTTCAGAAACAAGATGTGAACTCCCCAAAAAGATGGGGAACCATAAATACCTCCAACATCTTTGAGTTTACCTGTGGTACTTGACTATGCGTCTTGGGAATTTGCTGTGTGGCTGGGGATAGGGGGAAAGTGGGCTGGGTGACTGGGGTCATTTAAAAACTATCGTTCATTGGCTTGTTACCCTTAGGAGAGAATTGGGGATTGTTTTGAGCCAGTAGGGTGAGGGGTCCAAAATCACAATGTCTGCATTTTAGCCCTGGCTTCATCTCAAATGATTGTATTTATTTATTTACTTATTTCATTTTTTGACTGGCAAGTAATAATTATATGTATTTATGAGGCACAATGTGATGTTTGGATATGTGTATATATTGTGGAAAGTTTAAATGAAGCTAATTATCCTATGCATCATGTCACCTACTTATCATTTTTTTGTGGTGGGAATATTTAAATTCTCTTATAGTAAATTTGAAATATACAAATGCAAGACATTATTATTAACTATGGTTACTATGCTGTGCAATAGATCACTAAAATTTATTCCTCCTGTCTAACTGAACTTTGTACCTGTTGACCAACATCTCCCCTTTCCCAAGCCCCTGCCCTTAGCCACTGGTAACCATCATTCTGTTCTCTGCATCCATGAGTTTGATTTTTTTGGATTTCACATGTAAGTGAGATGATACAGCATTTGTCTCTCTGTACCTGGCTTATTTCACTTAGCATAATGTCCTCCAGGTTGGTCCATGTTGTCAAAAAAGACAGAATTTTCTGCTGGCAACAATGTATAAATTAGTGCAGTCATTTTGGAAAACAGTACAGAGGTTTCTCAGAAATCTCAACTGGAATTATCATAGCAATTCCACTTCAGTCTATATTTCTAAAGAAATTTAAATTAGTATTCTGGAGAAATACCTGCACTTTCATGTTCATTTTGACAATATTCACAATAGCCAAGATAGGAATCGATTTAAGCGTGAGTCAACAAAGTTGTGGACAAAGGGAATGCCATCCACAATAGAATACTACAAAGTCTCGAAAAGGAAAGAAGAAGGACATTCTGGAGTCAAACAGTTTGAATAAGTGAACAAATGACTTAAAATTTCTGAACTTCAATTTCTTCCTATGCAAAATGGAGCTAATAGTACTCTCTAAGATTGTTGTAAGGACTAAATGGCACACAATAAAAAGGGAATTATATAGAATGATGGATATATTAATTTGCTTGACTTTAATAGTTCATTATGCATATATATTTATATATATATAGTTCATTATATATATATACATATATATATAAAACATCAAAACACCATATTGAACACCTTAAGGATACATAATAAAGAAAAAAATTAACAACCTTCAGCCATCAATTAAGTTTTAAATGAATGGAAAATAAATTTCTACTCAAAGCCACTGAGATTTTAGAGTTTAACTATTTTAGCTGTTAGCATTACTTAACTAATATGACCTTTTTCTGCTTCACAGACCCTTTGAGATTTTAGCCACTGCAGCAGCTTTTCTTCCTGCCTGTGGTATTTATTTCCCAGCTCTTTATATGGATGGGTCATGATTTCTTCATATTTCAACTCAAATATTAACTTCTCAGGCAGATTTTCCACAATATGCTTGATTAAAGTGACTGTTCTCTCTCCCTTATCACCTCCAGGGCATTCCTCTCAGGCTATATTTCCTTTTTATGGTTTGCCTCATTCCACAGAATATAAGAAACATGTTCTCAATATCTGTCTTGTTCACCAAGAACCGGAATATTGCCTGGTTTATTTAAATAAATGAATTTAATGAACAAGCGAGAAGAATTAACATTTAATAGACATTGAGCAGTATCTTGGGACTTAAGGAATATTCAACCTACCTGGTGATAAGAAAATGAAATTTTTTAAGACAGTTTCCTAAACATGTACATATTTATAAAGGACAGTGCACAACAAACATGGGATAAAATGAGATAGCATATATTTAAAAGAGGAGTTGAAAAAATAATGAAAACCTTACAAGAATCTATAAGGTAATTGTTATTGTTTCCATTTTATAGATGAGAATATAGGTTCAGAGAATCTTCCTTACTTTGTCAGAAATACCAGATCCCTAAATGCAGGTTAAGAAGGGAAGCCAGTATTTTGCCTCCAAATTTATGTTACTATCATAACATCATTTTTTTTAATTAAAATACTGTATATTATTCAACATTCAATTTAAATCGCACTTCTCCCCATGAAACTCTTTCTGATGTCCGTAATACATACCTTCCTTGGTGAGATACTGAGTAATAAATAAGCTGCTACTTCCTGTGGTACTTACACATTTAGTTTGACATACACTAGACTCTATTTGTTTTTCACTCATTTTTTCATTCTTCCATTTATCCACTTATTCATTCAACAAATACCATCAAGAGCCAATACGTGGTCAGTACTACGGTTAAAAACACAAATGAGAAACTACCCTTCACCTTGAAAAATTTGCAAAATAATAGGAGATAAGCAAACATATGAGTCCTGGAGGGAAGTGGAGCCCTTGTCCTCCATGAAAGCATGCTTCTCACTTTTTACTTCCCATTTCTGAACTTATTTTTCAGAACAGAGAAATTAAACTTCTATACTATTTAAGCTACATGAGATTGTTCTATTTTACTGAGAACCAAGTACAATTTCCAACTGATGTCTGAACCTAATAGAAAATATTTGAACAGTAAAAAAAATATATAGTTGCCTATCCTTAATTTATATATGTGCAGAAAAATATGTAAATTGAATAAATATGGAACCAGAGAAGAAAAATAACTTTATGTCCATTTCAATTAGGCTGAATTTCATAAGCCAAATAGCTACTTTTGGGTCAGGAATTATTCTTCTAATGATCTCTTTGATGTCAGGTTGTATTTAAATGATGTGGTAAACAGGGTAGGAGTTTTGGCATGGGACTGTCCCATTCACTTGGGACACCACAGAGGGGCTCCAGGCTCTGGTAGCAGAATCACCTTTCCAGTTTATCTCATTCAGTTCTGCTCTGGGGAAGAGAGGTTTCTTACTAGATTGCTTGTGTGTTATTTAAAAGTTGTCATTGACTAGGGGAAGCAGAAGATTGTATGTCTTTGATACTGAAGATACCCTTTATTTTAGAAGGTGAAGACCTATAGGGTCTGGAGTACAAAAGAGAAGAGAGAGTGCAATGTCATATTCCTTTTCAAGCAGGGGTACCATTGGCAGGAAAGGTATCTCTAGGCAAAGAGACTCCCATTTGAATTTAGAAAATTGTGAAAATTATTCATAGAGGATTTGTCTTGATCCTTCTTAGTAAAGTCAGTACCAAATTCTTCCTTTCCTCTACTCCTTAATTTCTAAACTGTTATTCATCTTAAGGAATTGGAGGATCATAGAAAGATGAACACATATGCTTGTTTAATTTATAATTAAAATTTCAAATTTGTTATCTTGTAAGAACTACTATGATCCTAATTTTTAGTCTTATACTTTTAGAAGCAGAAAATCTCCTTTCACCTGAAATGAATTAAAATTCCCTGAACCTAGAACTTTCAGCTTAGTTGACCATTGTTGTTCAGAAAGTAGGGGTAGGTCTCAGAAATAGAGTTGGATTCTTGTCATCATATTCTGCGAGCACTTCTTGTTTGTTTTAAGGAAAAAAATGGTATATTGATTTCCAAGTCCATCTTGCAGAAACCTCCAAATGAGAAGACCACTGATCCAGATGAGCCACTAATTTGAAAAGATAGTAGTTTGAGCTACTTCGGATTAAGGATGTTGTTGGAAATTATAGCTGCCTTGAACGTTTGCATGAACCATGAAATTTCTCAGAATCTTCGATTACCAGTCTAGCCCAGAGACTTGAGAGAAAAATGCAATTCACACACCATTTGGAATACATATTTATTTTGCTTTGTTAAATTGAAGAAAGTCTCATCTTGAACTGAAATGCTCTCCTGCACTTATGGAGCTATAAATGTCAGGAGGCACATCGCTAAGGATGCAACCTGGCAGCTTGCTGTGTCTATCATGGCATACTTCTTTTGTCTGGGCATCAGCCTTTCTGATGGAGAAAAGGAGTGCAGGGTTAGGGAAGGCCTGGTGGGATGGGGGCAGAGCTGCTCTCCTAGTCTGGGAAAAGGAAAGTGAATACATTATTTTCTCCTACACTTATTGGACTCCTGAGACCAAGGAACTAAATGATTGACTGCTGTATTACATAGGTATTTCTTATAGCTAAGAGTATAATTACATCCATGTTTTATGTACAATAGTCATGAAGTAGTACCCTCTTAAGTTTGACCACTGAGGACCTTTCCATATGGGTCCCATGGCAAATTACATTAGGTCTCTGTTCTCTCTCCTTAGACCTGGGTGCATCTTCATAACTGCCTTGATCAATAGAATGTGGCAGAAGTGATGGTGCATGACATCTGATCTGAAGGCACAAAAGGCAAGACTGCTTCTGCCTCACTTTCCCTCTTTGGATGTTCAACCTTCAAAGACACCAATCTGCTGTGGAAGCCCAGACTAGTTCACACAAAGTGATTCTTAGGCAATAGTCAAAATCGACTACCAGATGTGTGAGGATAGAGTTAGCCATGAGAGGATTCTATTCCCAACCTAAAGAACCAGTTAGCTAATGGTAAGTGGAGCAAAAAATTATTTCTACTGAGCCCTGTATGAATTATGGATTTTGGAGCAAAAAATGTGGTTGTTCTGGGTCCACACTTTCTTGAGTGGTTGATTACACAGCATTAGATAATAGGAACAGGCATCATTACACCTCCAAGCAAGTAAACCAATTTCTTCTCTTACTATTGATCTGAAATTCAAGGGCGCATAAACTGAGTATTAGTATAATATATTCTCAGTGACCTTAATTTGTGTGTGTGTGTGTGTGTGTGTTTTCCTATGACAGCCTCATTTATTCTTCTGCTCATAAAAAGGCTTGGAGAAAGCAAATGTAATTATCCTTGGTGTGACTATTAAAAGAACCTGTTTGAAATGAACCACCAGGTATGGTAAGAGAAAAGAAAGAACCCTTTGGTGAATGTATTTACATTTCCAGTAGCTACCAGCAAGCTGTTAGAGTAGCTGTTTTAATTTTTTCAATCATAAGCCAAATTTACCTTTGCAGCAAAACAACCTGGCCCATTTTTGCCTAAAGGCAAGTCTATAAAATTAAAAAAGAAAAAAAAAAAAAGCTCACTAATTCCAACTTTACCAGGTGTTTTTTACACAGTGAAAAAACTATTCCTAAATTAATAAAATCCACAGGCTACCAACAGAAATCCAATTAATAAAACTAGCCCTATAAAGAAAACCTGAAAAATAAAACTTAAAAACTAATTAACATGTAGGGCAGGAGGATAATATGAGTGACAGAAAGTACACAAGAGAGAAGGTGAGAGAAGTCAGCCCAGTGGTCTCGACGTGGTGTAAGTCAATGAATGAACATCTGTGGAGATGACACACCAAGAGAATGGTGAGGATTATGGACAGATACTTTTAAAATCACATATGGTCCTGAAGCTATTTTATTAATCCTACTGTGCAATAGAACCATGGACTTTCTACCTCTGTTCATTTGAAAGACCAGTCAGGGGCCAATCCTTCCCATCCTCCTGCCACATTTCCAACTGGCAGGCTCTTGCCACCTAGTTCTGTGTCATGGCTTATGTATGTCTTGAACCAATGTTTCCTTTTTACAATCTGCTTCCCAATCTCTTCCCGGCCTTCTCAGTTCATAAATACTGTATACTTTGTGTTTTGTATTTAATGCAGTGTATAGTAAGACTTTAGATTTAGGAGTGAGTACTTCAGCTCTGACCTGTGGCTTTCCTCTAGAACTGTACTTTGACCTTACCCATTTGTAATGCTGTCTCCAGCTTTTTTTTTTCTCAGCCCAGTCCAGTGCAGTGCTGTTCCTTCTCTAATGCTCTTGGCATAGTTTCATATGGCTAGCATCCTTTATTCGGCAAATACAACATAGAGACCAATTTAAGAATCATTTAGATAGTCTCTCACTACAGGGATATGAAACCCAGAACTAAAAAGTTTATAGAGTCCTATATATTAGGATTAATCAATATTGAAAGGAGCAAAGCTATATCCCTGATCCATTCATATTATAGTTTTATTTTTGCATACCTTTGTGTTTTCTTCCTTATTCTTAAAAACTGGTGTGTGTCTGGCTTTTCGTAAGAGTCTATTATCATTTCTTTGTAGGTAGTTGCAATAAGAGTTGACATAACATCTCTAGGCTTCTACTTTTTAAATGATATTTACCATAGGTGCATGTATATTTGACTTGATGAGCTGTATGCATGGCCTAAATTTCAATTTAGAGTTTGCCAACTGTGCTAGACAGCTTTCTGTGATGATAACAAATACCTGAGATAATCAAGTTATAAAGAGAAACAGTTTATTTTGACTCATAGTTTTAGAGGTTTCAGTCTATGATTGGTTGACTCTGTGGCTTCGGCATGGTGGTAAGGCAGCACATCATGGCATTTGCAAAACTGTTCACCTTATTTGTGGGAAGCAAAAAAGAATGAGAAGAAGAGACCAGGGTCCCGTGATACACTTTGAGGGCATGATCTCACTGACCTAAAGACCTCCTATGAGGCCTCACCTCTTAAAGACTCTACCACCAAATAATATCAGGCTGAGGACTAAGTCTCTAACTACTCATGGGCCTTTGGGGGTCACCCAAGGTCCAAACCATAGCACTCCACTATACTCCTCAAAATACAACTTGATCTTTATTTTTCTCAGCATTCCTTATGTAAAAATCATAAAGAGTGAAACCCATTATATACTGAAACTAGATGGGATACTTGAGCTGATAGAAAGTTAGCATAAATAACTTCACCATGGTGAAGACACACCAGAATTAAGGGTGATCTTTAATTGGTCTGACTACTATAGCTCAGGAAAATAAAGGCCACTACTGGGCAGCTGGCACTGCAGAACCTGTTCCAAGGAAACCCTGATAAGGCTTGTTCTGTACTTTTGAAATGTAATAGATCTTTTTGTATACAAGATGGATATTTTACACTTAAACTCTGTAAAACTGCTTTCCAATTAGTGTCACACACTTTGATATAAGAAAGCAATGATTCTAGGAGAGACAAGAAGAGGATTGTCAAGTGGCACAAAAGTCATGCAAGATGCAAAGAACTTAGAAATCAGCATTCCATTCTGCAAGAAGTAAAAACCTGAAAAAAATAAAAAAAAAAATCAACTTCTTAGATCTGTCAAGAGAAGTAAGGTAAACTGAATTCTGGGCAAAATTGAACAGTCAGGAAGACATAGAGAAACACACTTTTCAAATTAGAAACTTCTTAAGGAATCAGTGCTAGGGTAGGGAAACCTGAACTAAAATTGACAAATTGCTGGAGGAGTAGTAACTCTGAGTGTTAAAAACTCCAGGGGATTGGAGTGAGGCAAAATGCCAGAATACAAGTTGCCTTTGTGCAACTCTGAGTGAGAATAGTCAGGGCAACAAAGGAGAACCTATATTTTGAGGAAGGAAAGTGAGAAAAATCTTTGAAAACCGATAAAAAAGTGATTGGAGATCTAAACTGTGTGGAGAATCAGAAAGGCAATGCAGAGAAAAACACACAGCAAGTTGCAACCACTCAGGTCTCTGGTGAGGGGAAGGTAACTAGACACTAAAAATATAAGTAAGTAGTCAACCTACATAATAATTGCCGAATGGTAGGCCAAACTGCAGGAGAGATCCATGGTTCATACGAACTTAAATCCAGTTCAGGGACTTGGTCTGCGAGTGCTTCTTTCTGCATAAAAAACAACTTTAGAGAAGAAATTCAACGTATTGCCCATCAAACTCTTTAGAGTGCTATATCCAGGAGCCGTTTTAAGAAAGATCCTGTTGCTAGGGACTAGTTCTGGGGTACAGAAAAACTCAGAAAAATCACAATTCAGGATTTCTGTGGATACCCTGCTGCATTGATAGAGTTACTGGCGTGGTGGTTGCTGTTTTAAATTATTACTGCATTCCTGTATCTTGTTTGTTTTTATGTTGTGGGTGTTACTGTTGTTCATTTTCTTCCTTGAGAGTGGAACCTGGCACCTCAAACACGTTGGGTAGGTGCTTTGCTTCCGAACTAAATCTACAAGCCATTTGAGATAAATTGTACCTCAATTTAGTGATTACCTAGTCCCACCCAAACCTTGGCAGATAACATGTCCCAAGGTAGGTGAGGCCTTAAGTCCTACTCATGGTCATTCACCCCTAAAAGTACAGTGAAGAGAAATAGTACAACTGTTGTGGACACTGCACATATGCAGGAACTCAGCATATGTGAATCCTATACCCTGGCAGGGAATACATTGTCTATAAGACAACCATAGGGTTACTCCTCTGTCTACTACACTTGTGACTGAACTATGAGGGGGACTTCACTCTCACAAGATCTACAGAGGAAGCAGACCCCTCAGGATCTGACACAGTATGTACTCAATAAGCTCAACACTACACAATAAACTGACAACCCAGGACCCATTATCAAGAGAAGTCTGCTCCTTAAGAAGGTCCTCCCATAAAGTGGAATGGATTTCCTTCTCAGAAGACGTGTACATCTCAACATAGAAGCACAAGAAATACGAAAAAAAATAAAAAAGACAACGTGACTTCTCCCAAAGTTAATAACTCTCTGGTAACTGACTCCAGAAGACATTGAAGTGTATGAAATGGTGGACAAAAATATCAAAAGAGTGATTTTAAAATTGATCAGTGCATTCGAGGAGGATATAAGAAGCTGAATTAATTAAGGAAAACAATGCAGTACATGAAAAGCAGTTCAATAAGAGGTAGAGATTATGGGAAAGAATGAGCAAATGAAACATTAAGTCAAATAAAAAAAATCTCAGTGGAAATCTTTGCCGAAAACCTATATCAGATAGAAGAGAGAATATCAGGGCTTGACAGTAAGGTTGGTGAACTATCACATTCAATCAGTAATGAAGAAAAAAATAAGAATAACAGAACATAAAAGATCTATGGGACAGGATTAAAAGATCAAACACAGGTATAATAGGAATAGACAAGGGACATAAATTACAGGTTAAGGACATAGTTAACCTGTTCAGTGAAATAACAGCAGAAAATTTCCCAAGTCTTGGGGAAAAAAAACAGACATTTAAATATAAGAGGCATTTAGAACTCCAAATAGACATGACCAAAAAAGAACCTTTCTATGGCACCTTACAGTTAAACTGTTAAAATTTCAAAACAAAGAAAGAATATTAAAAGCTGCAGAAGAGAAGTGCCAAAAGAAGTGCCATACAAAGGCAAAACCATCAGAATAAAAACAGATTTCTCAGCAGAAACACTAAAAGCCAGGAGGGTATGGAGCAACATATGTTGTGCCCTTAAAACAAATTAATACATAAATTACTGCCAACTCAGATTACTATATCCAGCAAAGTTATCCTTCAAAGTGGAAGGAGAATTAAAGACACTGCAAAATGAGCATGAACTAAAGGAGTTCATGACCACTGAATCAAAATTACAAAAGATAATTCAAGGAATCCTACATCAAGAAGTGGAACAAGATAACACAATCCTGAGAGCATGAGAAAGAATCTCACTAGAAGAGCTTTCCATTGCTGTGACAAAATACCTGAGATAATCAACGTATAAGGAATAAAGATTTATCTTGGCTCACAGTTTCAGGGTTTCAGACTATAGGCACTTAGCCCCATGGCTTTAAGCTTGGCAGGGAGCATGTTGTGGTGGATCTAAGCTGCTCTCATTATGGTGGCCATTTAGCAGAGAAAGAGGTGGTGTTGGGGTGGCGGGGGGCAGGGTCCTGATCAAGTGCACACTCCCAGTGAGCCAACTTCCTTCTTTTAAGGTCTTACTTCTGAAAGTTTTACCATCTCCCATATTTCCACAGACTAGTGACCAAACCTACAACAAATGATTTTTGGGAAGACATTTAAGATCTAAACCATAGCAAGTCATCCCAATCAGGGATTTTGGACAGGCCTGCTGCCAGTTTCTGCTTGCAGATGGGCCTGAAGGCCTGGTGCCAGCCCCTACAGGTGGCTATACCTGGTGCTGAGGTCTACAGGTGAGCAGGTCCAGCACCTGGGTTGCAGCACTGTTGCACTCTCACTTCACTTTTACTTTCCCATAAGAGAATCAGGCTGAGGGACTCTCCCTGAAGCAATGTGTGGGCTGCATTTCAGAGCTCTTGTCAAAGTATTTTCATCCATGGATGGTTATCAAATTGGTGTTTTTGCAATGGAATAGATAGGGGCTGGACACTTCTGTTCTCCTCTGATGTCATCCAGAAGTTTTCATTTTATTGGGCTTCAAATTATAATTTTTTTATGCTTAGTGCTCAGTGTGCCCTAAGAAACCTTTGTCTGCCAAAAGCTGAGAAACAAAATATATTTGTTTTGAAATTTTATGATTTTAACTTTCATATTTACAATTGTGATCCATCTTCGGTTACTTTTTCTGGCAGGGATAAAAGCTGATTTTCTTCTATGTTAATATCCAGTTATTCTAGCACTGTTTGTTGAAAAGACTTCATTTAATCCACAGAATTATATCTAAATCATTTTGGGCTTCTATAATAAAAAAATACAATAGACTGGGTGGCATAACCAACATAAATATATTCCTTAAAGATTTGAGAGATGGAAAGACCAAGATCAAGTACAGATATTGGCCCTTTTCCTGGCTTTCACTAGGACACCTTCTCATATGGCAGAGAGGTCACCTTATAAGGGCACTAATCCCATTTTGAGGGTTCCACCCTCATCTTCTAATTTCTTCCAAAGACCCCGTTTTTCAATACCATTACACTGGGCATTAGGGGGTCATCATAGGAATTTGGGGAAGATATAAACATCCAGTCCATAGAAAATTAACTTAGTGCTCAGTTGAAATAAACTCTGTATGTGCTTGTACATGCATGTGTGTGTGTGTGTGTGTGCCAATAAATCTTTATTCCTTATAAGTTGATTGGCTCAAGTATTTTTCCACAGCAATGGAAAGTCTTTCTAGGGAGATTCTTTTTCATGCTCTCATTACTGTTATCTTACTTCCTCTTTTTGGTGTAGGATTCCTTGAAGTATCTTTTATAATGCTGGTTTAGTGGTCATGTACTCCTTTAGCTTATTTTGCAAGGTCTTCAGTTCTTTCTATTTTGAAGGGTAACTTTCTGAACTTAGTAATTTAGGTTGGCAGATTTTTTTTTGGCAGGGTTTGACATTGTCCTTCATTCATCTGTGACCCTATCATTATTCCAGTGACCTGCTGTGTGATTATTGCAGCTTTGTAGAAATTCTTGAAATGCACTAATGGAAGATTTCAAGCTTTTCCTACTTTATGCTTTTAAAATTTTATGGGATATTCTTGATCCTCTATATTTTCATATAAATTTTAAAATTAGTTTCAATTTATTCAGGAAAACCTTTTGTTTTTGGTTACTACTCCATGTGACACCTATTTTCTTCTAGCTTCATTTACCTTCCACCTCTCTCTTTTAAGAAATAAATTCATGATTCTTATTCAATGCAGAGTAATGGTATCCTTTTCTAGAAAATTTTGACCCCAAAGATACATAGTCCCTCAAGAGCTTACTTTGAATTCCAAGCACAAGAAAGACATTTTTCCAAATTGAGCTTCCTCTTTAGAAAGAATTCTGATGTCAGATCATCAGATAGTTCTATCACACAAAATCTAATCACAAGGCATGCTAGTGACTGCAGAAAGGCTTGTTGGAATTTCCCCCTTCTTCCTGGTAGTCCTCTGCTGTGTCTGGAAGAAGGAAACAGCTCTGAAAACCTTTTACACTTCTTGATTCTACCTGGAAAAATGTTGGGGAAGTCTTGACTTTTTAGCTGAGTGCAAGCAGAAATTTTGTTGATCACTGTTTCCAGACTGGCTGTAATGATTGCTTTGATATTTTCAGAGCAGATTGGCAGGGATAAGGGCTAGCATCTGGGGACTTGTGTTCTCTTGATGCAGTGGCAAGATGTCTTAACTGGAGGACCCAAAATGTTGACTCTGCTGCTTCTGACATTAACCTGCTGAGAAGAATGTCAAGTTTATTTACCTCGTGGTCCAGATTGTCTTGGACATGAAGTGAAACAAATTGATGAGATATCAGTATAGAGTCCTAAAATCAAGATTCTGAACAATATTCAGCTGTAGAATCTTATAAGCTTGGATTGGCAAGCTATATACCTCAATCTTCGTCAACTCTTACCCCTAGGTACTTGCACTGGTAATTTCAGCAGTAAGAGAATAAAAGTCAGGGGGCATTTCCACCTAATTTGACTACAGAATATTTACAGAGCCATTCTTGAACATTTCCCAGTTCATTTACCCACCTTTTTTTTTGTTATTAGCTAAAGACTCAAAGATCACATGGGTTTTCTTTAATCTAAGAGAACTGGTTATCCCTGTAAGCTATCTTTTTTCACTACATAAACTACTACTTGAGTAACTTAGGATCTTTAGAACTTGATCTCAATCCATGGGAAATGGCTAGAAACCTATAAAAAATGTCCAACAGTAAATTTTCCTAAAAGTACTGGCACACTGTTATAGCAGATTTTGTTTGTAAACAGTACTGAATTAGTGATTCTCAGATCAATGCTTCCCAAACATGGCCTAATCCCCCCTCCCTTTGTGTTTGAGCTGAAGAAAAACACAGAGTGGGAATTATATTAGAGGAAGGAGTGTGCTATACAAGTGGGAATTGCTTTGGAGTCAACCAGATATGGGCTTGAACGTTGCCTGTCCTTGCTCCTCATCTGGGGCTCATGATTTAGTTTCTAAATTCCAGTTTTCTTCTCCTACAATATCAACAAAACTATGTAAAACGCCCAAAAATGTTTGGTTCTGTCTCCTGATTCTTGCTGCTATGGTCTTTAATAACATAGCACCAATGAGGAACTTCCACTCAATATTTATTGAACATTCAGTAAGTAGCAGACATTGCTTTGAATTCTGAGGTGGAGATACATAAGGTGGGGACACTGATCTCCAACATAGTCTAGCAGAAGAGTCACTAATATAAACAAAGAGCTGAATCCAGTGTGTTAAGGACCCTTGAATGAGGCACAGAGGCAGTATGAAGGAGAGAACTTTGGCTCTCAGCTCCTTTTGTCTTTTCTCTATTTTCTCTCTTCCCTCCTAGCGCCTTCCTTCATCTTGCCCTTCCTTTCCCTGCAGCCCAGTATGACAGATGACCAAGGCTGTGGGGAGCAGGAGAGACTTTCAGTTCCTTTTTCCCCCACCTCAAGTTCAGGGCATGGGAACGTTACACGGGGAGCCATAAAACGTTCTTTCTTGTAGCATGTTTTAGGGTTTTTTCCCAGTGACATCATGGGCCATCTGGATGTGAAGACGGCAGCTTCTTCCAGAACACACACAAACACTCTCCCCTGCCAGACCCTGCAAGGCCTGCCCTCTAGGATCAGGAACACTATAAATGTCCTGTAAAGCTGTCTTTTAATAGCCTCCTCAGAAGCAGGCTAAAGAAGATGACCCTTCCCTCCCATAGTCCCATACATGGTAGATAAAGTGGATTCTCAGCAAAGAGCCCTCAGAGGAGGTGGTGAGAAGGGAGACTGGGAAGATTTTGCAAAATTATCACACTGCCTCCTGCTGGGAAGAAGGAAGCCATTTTCCAATAGGAAAATGAACTTAACCCTTACAGCATAAAGGGTTTAATTTAGAGGAAAGTACGTCTTCAATTCATCTTTCACACAGAAGACAGAGAGGTTTTGTTTGTGGACGTGATGACATAGCTCAGTGGTAGATCACTTGTCTAACATGCACAAGATCCTAGGTTCAATTCCCAACACTTGAAAAACAAAAACAAAAAAATCTAAATCAGAATATAGTTCTCCCTTTATGTCCATGGGGGATTGGTTCCAGGAATTCAGTGGGATACCAAAATCCACAAATACTCAAGTCCCTTGTACAACAAAGACTTAGTATTTCCATGTAACTCATGCATATCCTCCCATGCACTTTAAAATCATCTCTAGATTATTTGTAATATCTAATACAATGCAAATTCTATGTAAGTAGTTAGACTGTATTGGTTAGGGAATAGTGACAAGAAAAAATGTTTGTACATGTTCAGTACAGATGCAATTGTATTTTCCAAATATTTACTATCATGGTTGGGAGAATCCACAGATAGAGAACCCATAGATACAGATCTGCAGTCCATTTGGAATTGATTTGAGATGGGGGAAATGGAATTTTTTCCCATATTTTTATTGGTACATTATAATTGTACATAATGGTGGGATTTGTTGTTACATATTTCTACATGCACATAATATAACAATATAATTTGGCTGACATCATTCCCCAGTATTTCCTCTTTGCCTCCCCTCCTACATCCCCCTGCTCTCTCTCCTCTATTCTATGATCTCCTTCAATTTTCATGGGATCTCACCACCATGATCTTTCTTTTCCTTTCTCTTCTCTAGCTTTCACATATGAAATAAAACATACAGCCCCACGCTTGACTTTCTGAGTTTGGCTTATTTCACTTAACATAATGTTCTCAAGTTCTGTTCATTCTCCTGTAAATAACATAATTTCATTCTTCTTTATGGCTGAATAAACTCCATTGTGTATATATACTACTTTTTCTTTATCCATTCATCTGTTGATGAACACTTAAGCTGTTTCCATAGTTTGGCTATTGTGACTTGGTCTGCTATAAACAGGGTATTCATGCCATCACTATAGTAAAATGACTTTAGTTCTTCAGGATAAATACCAAGGAGTGGTATAGCTGCGTTGTATGGTGGTTCCATGTCTGTCTTTTGAGGAATGTCCATAGTGAATTTCCATAAGGGTCGTACTAATTTACAGTCCCACTAACAGTATAAAAGTGTTCCATTTTCCTCCATATCCTTTCCAGTATTTTTATTGTTTGTGTTTCAGTAGCTGCCATTCTGATTGGAGTGAGATGAACTCTTAATGTAGTTTTAGTTTGCCTTTTCCTAATTGCTAATGATATTGAATTTTTTTCATGTAGTTTTTGGCCATTTGTATTTTTTTTCTTTTGAGAAGTGTCTGTTTAGTTCATTTTACCATTTATTAATTGGTTTATTTGCTTATTTGTTGTTAAGTTTTTTTGGGTTCTTTGTATATCCTGAATATTAATCCTCTAACTTGCAAAGCTTAGGAAATAATGCCAAGAGTTAACAAATGGCATAGCATCATATTAGAAAGCTTTTGCACAGCAAAGGAAACAATTACGAATGTGAAGAGAGAACCTACAGAAAGGGAGAAAATCTTTGTCAGTTACTCCTACCATAGGGAAAAAGGAATCTTACAGAATCAGCATCATTTCTCAAAAAGGTGCTGTTTTTGTCAACAGGTCTGCTTTTATTTCTAGACTGTGGTTATATTCTGATGTTAACTTAGTTTTGTTTGTCTTTCATTTTGTTTTACCTCTTCTTCTCTCCTTCTCCTTTTCTACAACTCTTTTGTTTATTCATTCATTCATTTATTTATTTATTTTTAATTTTAGTTCATTGCACACAACTGGAGTACAACTATCATTTTTTCTGGTTGTACACAAAGTTGAATCATACAATTTGCATATTTATACATATACATAGGGTAATGATGTTTGTCTCATTCTATTATCTTTCCTTCCCTGCCCCCTCCCCACCACTCATTTTCTTCTGTACAATCCATCCCTTCTCCATTCTTCCTGTGCCTCCCCCTATCCCCGCTATGTGTCATCAACCACTTCTAAGAGAAATCATTCGGCCTTTGTTTTTTGGGATTGACTTATTTCACTTAACATGATCTTCTCCAATTCCATTCACTTACCTGCAAAAGAATTTTATTATTCTATATGGCTGAAAAATATTCCATTGTGTATGTATACCACAGTTTCAATTGTATTCACTGCTGGATCCTATGGGCCTTGAACATTGCCTGAGGTATAATAGGCAATAAAAAAGTATTTGCTTATGAATGGGTCATGCAAATCAAAGGAAATGTCCAGGCATTACATGCACTAGGTACTGTAGTGGAATTCATTATGGACATCTCAGAGATGAGAGCAGTGTTGGCATGTAGGAACATACCAGGACAAAAGTCACTCAGGGATAAGACCTGTATGATTTTCTTATGGTTGCTCTAACACCAAATGTGGTGACTTAAAATAATAATTCTGGAGTCCAATCAGTGTTACTGATCAAAATCAGGTTGTTGGCAGGCTGATTCCCTCTCCATTGGCTCTAGGGGAGAATCTGCTCTTTTCTCTTCCAGTTTCTGGTGGCTGCCTTCATTCCTTAGCTTGTGGCTGCATCACTCCACTTTGCCTCTGTGGTCACAATGTCTTCTCCTCCTCTGGCTTTTCCTTTTCTGCTTCTTGAGCATCCCTCTGTCATTCTATTATGAGTATATCTGTGATTGATTGCATTAGGTCCCATCAGGTAATCCAGGATAATCTTGCCATCTCAAGATCCTTAACAATCTTTTCAAAGACTTTTTTTTTCCACTCAAGGTAATATTTATAGGTTCTAGGTACTAAAAATTGATATCTTTGGTAGATCATTATTCTGTCAATTGCAGAATCCTTTACTCATGGTTTGTAGGGATTTTATATTGTTAATGAGGGAAGCACAACCAGTCCCCTGATATAATCAGGGTGGGGATCCAAGTATTATGGGCAGCACTTGTCCACAGCCTTATTCTATCAGCTCAGCACTTTCTGACTTGATGTTTACCTGGTGTCATGATTCTGGACCAGGGGCAATATTGCCTGGGGGACATTTGGCAAAGTCTGGAGACACTGTGCTGGGAAAGAAGTGCACCTGGCATCTAGTAAGTAGAGGCCAGAGACATTGTTAAATTCCTGTAAGGCACAGGGCAGCCTCCTATAACAAAGAATGATCTTTTTCAAGGGGTCAATAGTGTGAGGTTGAGTAAACCTGCTCCCCTGTGTCTGGGAATCCTGCTGTGCAGTTGCAGTTATATGATACAGTGGGCAGATGGCAAGATTTACCACGCTGGCCTTCACGTCTGCGAAAGTACCAGGCCCTCTCCCTGGTGGGATACAGAGTTGAGATCAAGGCTTCAGAGGTGTATCTCTTATTACTTGGCAGGCTGGAACTTGATTTGCCCCCTTAATGCTCTGCCAGGATGAACCGCTTTAAGAATTCAAATGTAAGTAAGTGGATTATATTGAACATTTTAGGGACCAAGCTGCAGGGAATAAGTATCAGAAAAATTCATCTTAACACTCAGAATCAATCTTCACACTTAGCCTATGTGGAAATTCTATCATCACCTCCATAAAGGAATTGAGTCTTGAGGAAATCCTGCTCCAGATCCCAAGTTATGGAGTCAGAATTCAACCCAAGAACACTCTGAGAACATTCCAAGAGCCCTTGTTTTAAATCTCCATAGAACACTGTGTCTCATGGATTCAAAAAAGCCAGAGATAGACGGTGGAGGTTAACCAGCTCTGTGATATTCACACTTATTTTGAAGAATTAAAAGGAATTGAGCTTGAATTTCATAGAATTCTTACACAAGAACCCTGAGATGTCAAGAAGATAATGAATAATAGATGAACTAATGGATTCTTCAGGAAAGTGAAATATTTATTCTCTGGTGGAAAACACCTTTTGCTGAAATCCTAAGGAAATTCTATAAAATTTTAAAGGTTGACAAGCATCATTGGGAAACCAGCCAAGTTCTTCAAGAGTATCTTCTTAATGATGAGAATCTAAGCTAAGTCAGACACTGTGCTGCTTCAGTCTGCACAGGAAGCTGCTTGCATAGTCAGTTTAAGTTCTGGACTTCTTGTCTTTATTTCTTACTATGTGGTGTCTCTCTAGAACCCCTGCCAAAATTGGTTACATCGTGTAACAAACTTGAATCTCTGAAAAGAATTGCATGCAGGAAAATAGGTGTCCTCTGACACTCACTGTTAGTCCCACTCCTTGACGTGAGTATTATGAAAGTGTGCCCCTATATAATGAAGGTGATGCGACTAGGGGCCATGAGGAGGAAAGGGGAGTCCCACCCCAGAACTTTGATAGCGTGTGGCTGATAGAGTGTGCTATCTGCCATCATGAGTAGTCTTTGGAAAAAAAAAAATCTTCCCAGCAACTGTCCATGCTAAATGAGTTACCTGTGTCTCCCCCTATTCTTCTCTCCTATGAGGGACACATCCTAAGGTACCCCCCAGTGGATCATCTTGTTGTACCATCCCTTTCTCTTGAAAGTAGTGGAATTTACAACTTGCTTTTAGCCTGTAGAATATGGCAAACGTGGTAGGAAAGTCATCTCCTGATGATTTTTTTTTTTCCCCTGTGATGCTCTGTCTTAGCAGACTAGAGATATTCTCCTGCTGACCTGGAAGAAGTAAGTTGCCATGTTGTGGGAGAGTGTGACACAGCTGTGCATCTAGGAATAGCAAGTAGTATCAGGGAGCTGAAAGCCAGCCCTGGCTGACAATACCACACTCCTACAACCACAGCCTGAACCTTGCCAATAACTGAGTTTGAAAGAACACCTGGAGGTATGGAAAGGAACACAGGGCAGGTGAGCCTTGACTGTGGGCTTGTGAGAACCTGAGCAGGATCCAGTGAATCCATGCCTGGCAGTTTCTGGCTCCTGACTCACGGAAACTGCACCATAATAAATGGATCCTGTTTTAATCTACTGCACCCTGCTAAATAGCTACATAATAACTGAATCAATGTGCTTCCCTTTGGACCCTCTGATCTTTCACTAGATCTTTTTACTCCATATTTTCCTCTTCTCTCTAGAGACTTATTTTATCCTCTCATTTTTTTTTACCTTCAGCCTTCTTTGCAAATTACAATTCTGTTGTCAACATGAACATTCTTTCTTACTCCTCATCAGTTGATTACATTTCTTTTACTTCAATGTACATATACAAAACAAAACAAAACAAAAGTAAACTTTCTTTGAACTCTTTATCTTCTCTTGGGAAGAAGCTCACACTATTTCCATTTCTCCCTTTCCTTGAAAGTCACCCTACTAAGAGGTACGTACCTCCCTGTCCTGTGCTTTCTTATCCTCCGTTACTACTTGCCACTGACCTCTAACTGCTGCCCTTATGCCTGCTCTTGGGGAGATGAACTCCAGACACACCTACCACACTGCCTAACAGCTAATGCTTAGATGTCCCTCATGTGCCTCTAACAGAAAGCTCCAAAATGAACTAAAACCCTGCATTAGTTATTTATCATATAATAAATATTTCAATAACAAATGAACCTAAGCTACAAAGGCTGAAAACAAACATGTATTCACACTTTTTCTGGATCAGGTGTATGAGTCGTATTACGGGCAGAGCTTTCTCACAGTCTCTCAGGAGGTCAACATTGAGGTGCCGGCTGGGGCTGCAATATCTTTTGACTGAGGAAGGATCTGCTTGCAAGCTCACTACTTTGGTAAATCTGAAATCTATTTCCAAGCTCACTCATGCAAATTGAGAGACTCAGGTTTGGCCAGACATCAGTATCTTGCCATGTGGACCTAACCATGAGGTTACTCACAGCATGACAGCTGGCTCAGTGTGAGATCTGAGGGGCAGGAAGAAAGAGATAAAAGAGAGAGAGACATACAGAGACAGAGATGCAGAGACAGACAATGAGCAAGCCAGGAGTCTCAGTCTTATTGTAACCCAATCCTGGAAGTGACATCTTGTCGCTCCTGCCATCAATGGGTCTGGCTCTGACTCAGAGGAAAGGAAGTGAGTTCAGGAAGCAGAGATCTTCAGGAGTTCTTCAGAGGCTGCCTACCACATACCTGAACCTGTCTCTCCTTCAGTGGTCCCTATCTCTGCTTTTGGAACCATGATCCTTCCACTTGATCCATCCAGAACCTTGAAAACAATCCTGGCTTTTGTCTTTCCCCACTCTATTTCCAGTACCGTTTGATTTCCTAATCAAGATAAAACATTTCTATAGCCTCTCTTTACATCATCATTCCTTTCAACTCCCACATTAATATCTGCTACCTTTCACATGTGTGTATGTGCTTACTATTTGTCACTCTACCACTAGGGTATGAGCTCCACAAGGACCAAGGCCTGACCGTGTCCTATTTACTGTTCTATCCCCACTGCTGAGCATTTAGGAAGCACGAGAGAGTCCATAAATACAGTTCAATGAAGGAATGAGTTCTAGACACACTTGTTTACATGTATTATTTTCAATCCTTTCAACCCTGTGAAATAGGCATCACCACCAATGAAGAACTGAGGCTTAGGATGTTCATTTGCATGATTTTAGGTAACAGTATATATTAGCTTTATAAAACATAAAGCACTCTATAAATGTGAGTTGCTATCATTGTTACCTTTTGCTCTTGTTTTGAGCCCTTCGTCTTCCCAGCCTTCTCCCAGTCCACTCATGCTTCATGTGGAGACAGGAGGAAGCACATTTCTGAGAAAAGGAGAGAAAGTAATAATATTAAATGGCTGCCAAGGGATCTGAGCAATGGATTCAACAGGCTGGATCTGTCCAGCACACCAGGGTGGCCATCCCCTCACTGGGATGCTGGGCCCACCACATGCAACTTTACGGCCTGAGAGAGGTGATGACACAATTTAGTGTTGGTGTTCTGCCTCATCGAAGACATGGCATTGTCATTATTCATTTTGGAGAACAGCCTGCAGAGCAGACAGAAATCATGTCAGACAGAAAGGAGAGTCTTTGAACATAGCAGTCCATCCTGAGGGAGAGAGAGGGAGGAAAGATCCAGAACACATGGGTAATGCCCACTTCTGACTCCACCCTGCAAAGCTGGCCTGAGCTGTTATCCTCCACTCCACAAGCATTAGCCAAGGGAAAGTGACACTTTATATTATTCAGTAGCTTCCAACTTGCAAAGTTTTTTTTTTCTTTTAAACACACATATTTATGTTCTGATTCCCATAATTAAACATAAAGAAGGTAACAGGGTAGCTATAATTGTCTTCATTCTGAGACTATGCAAGTTGAAGTTTATTCAGGTGGTTGGTTAATAGGAAGTCACATGTATTGAATGCCTCCTTCCAGATATTTTTCATGTATTGTTTTAGGAGCTATTCAAAATAAAACTGTCATCATTGTTATTGTTATCCCAATTTTATAGATGTGGGAGTTAGAAATAAAGGGTCTTGCCTGAGGTCACGCTGTATATGGTAGAGCTAGTTTGAGAACTTGAGTCTTTTCAATTCTCTATGGCCAGTATTCTTTACAATAAGCAAATGATGGGCTTAGAGTAAGCTATGAGCTAGTTCTAAGTCTGACTTAAGAGGGAGGGGAGAAGAACAGAGCATGAGTGTGGGAGGGATTAGAGAGGAGGATGTAGGAAGGGAAGGTGAATGTATCATTTAGGAATGTATTGGACCCCCTTGAAAACATTCTATATTTTGAATTTAAGCTCTCAAGAGGGGATGGAATGGGATTATTACCTGCCCTCCAGACAAAGCAATGAAGAAAGTCAATTATGCATTGCTCAGGCCCTGAGTGGTGAATAGTCAGAGGAATCTCAGTCCCCAAAGGATCCCCATGGAACATGAAGCCTTAGGAACAATTCTGCTAAAGAATTTCTGAAATATACAAAATGGGCTGTACTTCAGGCTCACAGTACACTCAGCCAAAGCAAGGTGAAGGTTATCCAATTACCCATTTATAGTGCCTGTTTTTGCCAAATAATTTAAGGTCTACCTTTCTCCTTGCTTCATCCCCCAACACTGTGTTGTTGTTTAAATCCAGACCAAGAAGAGCCTGCAAGGAGAAACGTTATTTTTGTTTTCAGACTTTTTAAACTCCAAGGAAGACAGAAGAACTTGTTCAGACTTCTAGGTCCTAAACTGGAAGTGGGAAAATAAAACAGCAGGTCTAAATGTAATTCTGTGCTCGAAGCTGAGCCATGGCCAAAGTGAAAGCTTTAAAGTCAAACTCCTCGGTGTACTACAGCTCAAAACATCCCAGTGGATGATCCTAGTGTTCAAAAATATGTGCCCCAGGCTTGGAATCAAGGTTGTAGTTTGAACTCGTAATGATGTAAGAATGCCTATGCTAACTGGCCCGTGCAGCGGAACTTCCAGCTAGCTCAGCTCCTCTCATTAAGGGATCCCAAAGACCACCTTCACCTTTATTCACTGTCTCAATTCCTGGGAGTGCAAGATGAGGTCCTGCCCCAGTCACTATTGAGGAAAGTGAGATGCCAGCTCATTCTTAAGCCTGAGGCCACACAGCAATCTTGGAGAGAACCAAGCCAGATCTCCCCTCCCCTGATCACACTCCAGCCACACTATCTGGTCAGAGCTTGGCTCTATTGGGCCAAGAAGGGAAAACTTATATTCAGCTCTCACTCAAGCATCCCTCCCAGGATACCATTTTATTTATTATCTGTTTTGCTTTTCTGGAAAAAATCATCTGTCCAACAGTGTTTTATTCATTTCCTGACCATTAGTAACATGCTGGTACAGGGCCTGGAGGTTGCACCATTAAAGCCCAGGGAAAAGAAGCAATGGACAGATAACTCAAATCAAAAGGAACACACATTTCTCATGCTATTTGGACGTGAAGTCACTCTTGGAGGAGTGGAGGCTTTGGCTGTTACATGTAGAGCTCTCTCTTCAACACACGTCAATGTTGTTATAAAATTATAAAGGACCTTTGACAGATATTTGAAGAAAAAAGGGAGTCACAAAGTCAGATGTTAGAGCAGGTGAGAGTGTAATCTCTGAGATGAGTGACTCAGGTTCTGGTGGGATTCACCGTGTGCAAAAGGCCAGAATGCCTGTCTCCTCAAGCACTTCAGATGAGGACAGACAACTGATGCATGCAACTTCTGCTCCTGGGTGTGGGCCTTTGTGAGTAGGTACTGCTATGACCTGCATTTCATAGATGGAGAGACTGAGGCACAGAGAGGTCAAGCATCCTGCCTAAAGATACCCAATTAGTTAAGAACCATAAATCAAATGCAAAGAGTCTGGTTCCAAAATAAAAATAAAAATCTTAAATTATTACTATTTTTTATTTGTTCTAATTAGTTATACATGACAGTAGAATGCATTTTGACACATCATACATAAATGGAGTACAACTTCTCACACTTCTAGTTGTACACAATGTAGAATCACACCAGTCATGTAATCATATATGCACATAAGATAATAATGTCTTATTCATTCTACTATCTTTCCTACCCTCAGATCCTCTCCCCTCCCTTCTGCTCTGTCTAATCCAAAGTACCTCTACTTTTCCCTAGCCCCAACCCCCTTATTTTGAATTAGCATCCACATATTAGAAAAAAATTCAGCTTTTGTTTTTTTGGGGATTGGCTTATTTCACTTAACATGATATTCTGCACCTCCATCCATTTACCTGCAAATACCATAATTTCATTCTTCTTTAAGACTGAGTAATATTCCATTGTGTATATATACCATTTTCTTTATCCATTCATCTGATCAAGGGCACCTAGGTTGGTTTCATAGTTTGGCTGTTCTGAATTGGGCTGCTATAAACAGTGATGTGGTTGCATCACTGTAGTATGCTGATTTTAAGTCCTTTGGGTACAAACTGAGGAGTGGGATAAATGGGTCAAATGGTGGTTCCATTTCAAGATTTCTGAGGATTGTCCACACTGCTTTCCATAGTGGTTGCGCTGATTTGCACTCCCGCCAGCAATGTATGAGTGTACCCTTTTCCCCACATTCTCACCAACACTTATTATTGCTTGTATTTTTGATAATTGCCATTCTGACTAGAGTGAGATTAAATCTTAGAGCAGTTCCAAATTGCATTTCTCTAATTGCAAGAGGTATTGAACCTTTATTCATTGATTTGTTAATTGATTGTATTTCTTCTTCTATAAAGTGTCTGTTCAGTTCCTTAGCCCATTAAATTATTCTTATGTCTGGGTAAATTAGAGAGGGTGCAATGGTAAGTTGTAATTTAAATCATTATGTAATTAAATATTTCAATATAATGAAAATGGAAAGTACTACGTTTGGGCAGTGAGCAAGAAGGGGCTCAGTGTGATGACTGAAAATGAAGGAAGGAGGCTTGCTCCTCTGAGTGGAGCTACCAGGAAGTTGTGGGGCCTTTAAAAAGTGGAGCCTAGTGGATTTCTTTAGGTTATGGGGAGTGTGTCCTCAAAGGGCATTTAGGATCCCAGTCTCTTCTCTCTCTATCTCTTCCTGGCCAACAGGTGAGTCATTTTTTATTCTGTATTCACCCCTCCTTGCATGTGTCTCCTTGTCACAGGCCCAAAAGCAACAAGATTAACTGATAATGAACTGAAATGTCCAAAGCTGTGAGCCAAGTTAAACCTTTTCTCATTATAAGATGATCATCTCAGGTATTTGTTATGGTGATGAAAATCTGACCATCACAATAGGGAAAGTAATATAATTCAGTGAATAAAGATTGAATTCCCAAGTAGATGAATCTGTATTAAACCCAGTTGTGCATACTTCTTAAGTTTTTCACATTTCATTTCTGTACTTGTAAGTGGAGACAAAAGAGGCACTTATATCTTAGGGAATACATATAAACTACTCAGTAAAGGACCTAAAAAGTAGTACCAGCCAATGGATGATGGATTATTATTGAGCTTCCAATGGATGTCAGCTGGCACCTATCAGTAAAGGAATAAATGTTATTCATATGTACTATATCATACCTGTGTGTCTGTTAAGTTTGGGGATAGAAATGATGCTGTCAAATAGGTGGGTATTCAAGAGGCAGAATTATTTGACAGCCATCTTGTTATTAGATTGGCCATGGTGGTAATGCAAAGCAATGTTTATGTCAGGTGGCGGGGGGACAGAGGAGATGCAGTGGTAATGGATGAATGGTATCTACCTCAATCATACCCTTTTACTACATAGCCTGGTGACATTTCTGCCTCTTCCTTTGCTGGCTGCCTCCATAAGTTACATTTTAACATACTCCATAAGAGATCCCTAAGCCAGATGCAGTGGCACATGCCTGTAATCCCAACACTTGGGAGGCTGAGGCAGGAGGATCATGAGTTCAAAGCCAGCCTCAGCAACTTTGCAAGACCCTAAGCAACCTAGTGAGAACTGGTCTCTAAATAAAACAATAAATGGTTCAGTGGTTAAGTGCCCTGATACCAAAAAAAAAAAAGAAAAAAATTACATATATATATATTTATATAAAATAAGAGAACCCCAAAGCTCCAGGATAATAGTCCTAAATGATCATGACCCAGGAAAAGTTTTGGTAAGTTTTCTGTGTGTAAAACCATATCTAATCATCAAAAACTAAATACCAGAACTTCCCTTCCATGCCTAAATAAGAGTGCTTTCTAAGTCACCAAAAATGTCATAAGACAGGTCTATTTAGAGAGGAAAGGACGTAGTCCAGTGCACAGATTGCTTTCTTTGGTACATAGCCCCCAGGTGAAGGATCACCAGAGCTGGAGAGTGACCTCTTGAGGAGGTATGAAAATGCTGCTGGGCAAACGCATGCAAGAAATTCAGGGTGAGGCGAGGGGAACAATCGGGGAGGAAATCACTTTTATCACTGGCTAGTTTTCTTGATAAGGGTAGGTGTCGAAGGTGCTGGTGTATAGAGGGGGTGTAAGTGGGTTGATGAGTGTGTTTCAAAATAATATAACAATAATATTAATAATATAATAATACAATTTCAAAATAATTTGATGCTTGCTTAGACCTCTTCCATTGTCAGTACTTGGAAGCAACCTGACTTTTGCAGACATTCATTCATTCATTCATTCACTCATTCCTCCATTTCGTCCTTCCTTAATTAATTCAAATAAATCACTCACATCAGAAATCTCAGCTTTTTTTCTAATTTCCTTACCTCTCTCACTCAATAATTGTCATAAGATTGAATAGATTCAATAGGATCTATCTCTAACACAGTTATTGAATATATTATGGTCACTTAATCTACTAACCCTGATGCTATGTTTTTTAGTCCCTATTTGATTATTATGATACCTTTCATCTGAAAATGTTCAATGTCTTGAACATCTAGCAGATAAAATATGAACTTCATTAGTGAAGTCTAAGTAAAGCCATCAAGAACCTTTTGCATTCTTACCACAGTTGTTGATTCTCTTTGAAGATGTGTTTTATTTGCAGATACCTGAACTTCAATCAAGTGTTAAGTAGCATGTTTTCATCCTCTTTTTATTTGGTTATTTGTCAATCAATGGTCGGGATGGAGGTTGTACGGTCACATTTAAACAGAAAACACATATTGAACAATTGTGCAAAAATAAAATACAACAAAATATTATAGAAGGAATGGATAGGCACTTTCAAATAATAAATCAAAAACTTCCAGCCTTGACTTAAAAATCTAATTCCACTGACTTCTTGAGTCTTCAATAGATAGATTGGTTGCTTTTATCTTATCTTTGACATAAATTGTTCCATTTAACCCATGCTATAAATCCAGCTACGACATTAATTATTATAAATAGTACAGATTCCCTCTGATTGGCCAACAGAAACTTTTAGGTTGTGTTACTTTCCTTCTCAGGCAAAGGAATTTTTAAAAACCAGTCATGTACCCAGGACAAGAGTCATATTATGGCAGCTAAGTCCAGGATTCATTTTTGAGGACTGTCTCACATTCTTCAGCTTCTATGGATGAGATAATGACCCCTAAAAACTTGTGTCATCAATTATGATTCATTTTCACGGCAAGTGTTTTATTCATACATATGCTTTATAACATTGAAGATATTGAGTTATTAGTAAACTAGAAGTTATCTAATAATTAACACCACAGATCAATTAGTCTTGGTTCTGAGTTGGCATTGAACATGTTGATTGTCTTATGAGGAAAAGAACTCAGGTACTTCATAAGAAATATAGTCAACCTTAAGGGCACTATAACTATATTGTCTCTAGCTGCCCTCACAACAAATAGTCACTGTTGTGTCCCAATAATATCTGCATCATATTCCACTACAAGGATGTTTTACTTTATTTGAATGCTTTCTACAAGGAATATCTTTGGCAAGGTTTATGGAACATCTCTTTATACCATTTTTCTAAATGACTGCATTAACAATTACCTTGATAACCTCAATTACAGAGTGATAACTAATAAAGCCTGGATTCATCCAGTATTATTAGTTAGAAAACATGATAGGCTAAATTAAAAGTAGGTAACTAATAAAGAGAATATTTTGACTGAAATGGAAATGTACAAAAGCATTCGTACATCTGGACTAAGGATTAGAAAATTATGGCTGGTGATCCTAATCTGTCTTGTTGTATTAAAAATGAAGTTCTATTAGCACACAGCCTTGTTCAATTTGTTTATGCATACTCTGTGGTTTCTTTTGTACTATAATGCAAAAGTTGGGTAGTTTTGGCAGAGACCTTATAGACTGAAAAGCCTAAAATATAAAGTGTCTGGTCTTTTAGAAAAATTTTGCTGACTCCTGTTCTTGTCTAATTGTCCCAATGGTTGTGAGTACATTTATCTATTGACAGTAGACATCAAGTTGTTCCAAATATATTGAGTTAATAGTCAACTTCCATAGACCCTCTGATAGCAGGGTTTCTGCATGAACATACTCATGTCCCTCAATTGCAGAATTTGGGGTTCCTGAAATCTAGAACTGTACCTGATACTTTGGAAGCAGATAGAACATGGTTGTTAAAATGACTTTGGATGTTTGTTGTGATACAGACATCATTTTTGTGCTGTGAGAATACAGGGACCAATTCAGATATCTGATGGGATTAAAGGGTAAGAAAAACTAATACAAGATCAGAAGTCATAAATGGTTATAGAGCAAGCACAATGAGCATTTGGGAGCAGAAAGTAGTTGAGAGAGCCTTAAGGAGATGAGAGAGAAAGAAAAAGAGAGAGATGGAGAGAGAGAGAGAGAGAGAGAGAGAGAGAGAGAGAGAAGAGAGAGAGAGAGAGAGAGAGAGAGAGAGAGAGAGAGAGAGAGAGAGAGAGAGAAATGCCTGGGAAATCAGCCATGATGAGGAAAAGCCTAGAGGTACCATAGCAGGGAGCAGCACATATGGGGCATAGGGATTCAGCCTTTGTGTACCAGTATAAGAAGTTCCTGGTGGAAAGAATTAGGAAAACTGGGAAAAGTGAATTAATTTTTTTTTTCTGGAGTTGGATTTGCACAGTGGTGTGCTAGAGTTGGCTCACATTTCCTGAGAGCTGATGGTTAAATACCAAAGAATCTTGTAAACTATTTGTTAAGTCTTTGGTAGCTTGAAATTGACCATCATGAGAGTATTTACTGAAATCTTAAATGGTACATAAAAAATGAGGATGGGACAGAGTCCAAGTGGAAGCTTAGAAGATGAGCTTAAACCTCAAATGTTTTTGGAAAAGGGAAAGTGGTCTATTCTGAACGGTCTCTAGGGGAGAGTTCTCACTGCACTCATCTATGGCAAAATTCTAGGCAGCAATTGTGCATAAAACTAAAAAACCATATCAGTAGCTTTGGTTTTGATTATTTAATTGAGAAAGTGTGATTGGGAAATATATGAAAATATAAGAAATTGATCAGCTGTCATCCTTTGTCTATGAGAACTAGAGATGAATTAATTGAGACTTCACCTTTGTGCCCTCCATATTGATATGGTTATCACATTTCTTTTTCAATAAAGAGACAAAATTAATCGTCACAGAGTTATTCTATTAAATGAAGTAAATTGTATTTCCAATATTTTCCCAGTGATTATAACCGCTTGGAATGTTACACATCATGAAAAGAGGGAGGAAATCACCTGCTATTCTTATTAAACACACAAATATCTGGCTTCCATCTCTGACCCACTGAATGTGACAATACAAGGGCAGGCACCAGCAAAGTTGTTTGTTTAACAAGAACCTCCAGTGGTTTTTAGCATCAAACAAATTTGGAAAAAGAGTTGACATATATGAAAATACCTTATAGTATAGTGATAAGGAAATAAATGAAAAAAAAAAAAAAACAATTGGATAAATGAGCCATCTAATAAGTGAGTGATATTCAGCAAACCAGTACAAGCTTCTTGGTTCCATCTTACTCCTATGCATTTAAGGGAATAATATTAATACCTGTTACCTCCCAAGAGTTGGGGGAGGATTAGAGTCTGTCACTGGAAATTGCTCAGAGCTCCCTGGAAGGTAAGTGTGGTGCAAACACCAGCTGATAGGTTTATTGGTTCACTGGAGGCAGTCAGGAAAAGTTGAGAATATTTGTCTCAGAGAGCAACAATTTAAAAGAGAGTTGTGTGCGTAGGTTGTAGCTCTAAGAGATCAGGAACTGCTGGGAATGCATGGAGTGTGGAAGAGCAGAGATTGCAGTAATGCCCCAGAGTTGAATCTCAGAGCTCCAGGGGCCAGGCAATGAAAGGGGCAGAGCCATCCTGGAGAGCAATAGGTCCTGTCCCACTGACAAATGCTTGCAGGAAGAAAGGATGCTTGATTTTTCCAGGTGAAATAATCTAGTCCCCAGGAAGAGGATCATTTTTTATGGTCCGGAACACTTCACTGACAGTTCTCTCCGGGGAGTCCTGAAGAGGGATGAGGCTCAAAGACAGACATTTGGGGACTTTGCTCTCTACCATCAGCAGCACATGATGGAATCAGCAAAGTTGAACCCCTGCCTGGACTGGATGAGGACAGCCTATCCCAGTTTCTACCAGTGTTGCTCCTTGCTTCAAAGGAGTCCTGAAAATATCTTCCACAGGCGAGAAGGTCTGAGCAAGTGCTAGTCACACTGCCTAGGACAGATGGTCTTCTTTCTTTCTGCCAACTTCAGCCTTCCTCTCCTGCCTCTAAATCCAACTAAGAATCCATCTTAGTTCATTCTGGTTGCTATAACAAAATGCTACAAACAGGGTAGTTAGAAAGAGGGTAGTTAAGAAATTTATCTCTTACAAGACTTGGAGGCTGAGAAGTTCAGATTTGATGTCTGGTGAGGACCAGCTTTCTGGTTCATAGATGTTGCCTTTATACCATGTCTTTATATTGTAGAAGGGCCAGGACATCTCTCTGTGGTCCCTCTTCTAGGGGCACTAATTCTGAACAGGAAGGCTCTCTCCCCATGATAAATAACTCCTACAGACCTCACCTCCCAATACCATCACCTCAGAGGTTAGGACTATAACATAAATTTTAGGAGGACATAAATATTCAGATTACAGCAGAACCTCTGCTTCTGAATGTCTTTTCTCTCTCTTCTGGCTTAAATTTCCTTCTCTTCCCTGGATTTTCTCAGTTCTTGGAACATAGCTCAACTTATAAGTCACAGAGCAATTTAAAAACCATAATCCAAAACCAACATTTTTGGTTCCATGATCATTTAAAAACTTTGAGTATTTCAGCCAAGAACACATTATTATCTCTTCTTTTTATATAAGACTCTTCGTGGGTGTGTGTGAGTGTGTGAGTGTGTGTTTCATCTTTGGTTACTAAAAATCATTGTAAAGAAAGTAACAGTTTTCTTCACTTTTCTGTGGCCTTCCTTAAAGTGATGGTTTATTCTTAGTTATAGAGGAGAGGTTATGATCTGAGTAATGGTTAAATATCAGATAATTCCAAGGTGAGATACAAAAGACTCTAGTTGTTTAATTCAGTCTGATATCACATGGAATGTTTTCATACCATTTAAAAGATGGAGAATATCTACCAGAAACACGCTGTAGAGAATTCATGGTGAAGATGTAATTGGAAATGTATGCTGGTCATGGAAAGGCACAGAATAGAAAATTCACTTGAATACTAAGAGTTAACAATAATAAGATATGATTTCCTTTGGAAATCTTATAATGAAGAATTTTAAAATATAGGAAATAATTCCTATTCATTAGAAGAAATGTTTTACATATTATTTAGATTTTTCCCAAAGGATAGAAAGTAGTACAATAAAATGCACATTATTCAAAGTTTATGATTATTTGCCTATAAAATTGTATAAAATTCACCTTTGTCTTCCCTTATCATTAAAGAGCAATTTGAATACCAATGGTGTATGATGGAACTGTCACCTGGAAGTATTAAAATTGCTTGAGAAAATAATTTGTGGACATGTTGAATTATGTTTAAAAGTTTATTATAAACCATCTATCAATTGATCCTTAAGATCCTTAAGAATATAGATAATGGGATTAATTTAATAATTTTCAGTTTTATTAGAAAGAATAAAATTTTGTTCTTTGGAAAGCTTTTACGACTTAGCCTTTTCATTATTCAAGTTAGCCTTCCCCAAAATTGCTTGTCTTTAATGTATTTTCCAGCTTTTCTCATGCTTATGTGAGTATCAGAGTAAATTTGAAGTTGATAGACATCAAGTAATGATAACAATGATGAGGATGCAAATAATGCAGAGAATAGTTCTACCTAGCCTAATTATGCTTGAAATTTATACTAAACTTATTATTTACCCTGATCTTATTTCCTTGGGGCCTCTCTGACTTTTAGGGTGGTCGTTTTGTTAGCATGATAACTCCAGGACTATGCACAGCCTGAAGCCCCTGTTCCTAGTAAAGAATTAGTGAGCTCCATGAGTCCCCATGGGGAGAGCTGGTCTGATTCATGTCAGCCTTGATGGGAGGCTTGTGATAAAGAGGGTGAAGAAGGAAGGGATGTAGATTCCATCATTGCCCTGTATTATCTTGAGGAGGGGGATAACTTACAGCGTGCAGCTAACTAGAGGCACCAAGATCAAAGGCTGCTTGCTGGCCGTGCATCCAGGAAGCATAGGACTGTGCAGGGAAGAAAGAGGAAAGCAGATGTTAAAATCAAAGAAAGCTGAAAAACGTTTGGTAAATGACTCTAAATGGGCCACGGGGGACGTCTTCATAGGAAAAGTTGAGAGGAACCCTGACAGGTTTGGGGGATTAGTTGATTTCTTTTTTCTCAACTCTTCCTTTGCTCCTCACTCTTCTTCCACTCCCTCATCCCCAAAAGGCCAACAATTAATTGACCAAACCACAAGAGGTCCCTGGGTAGATGTGGACTTTCATCACTTCACCTACCCCCTCTATCAATTGCCCTGAACATGGTGACTGCAATAAAAAACAGACCATGCCCTAGACAGGAAAGCAAACTGTTTCAGCAAAAGAGAAAGAACATAGAGCTGGCATTCATGATCTAAAAATTGATTCAGAAACCTTTCCTAAAAATCTGTAGATTGTTTTTGTCACCCCCAGGGATCTTTCCTCCAACACTCCCAGAGGTTAACCAGGAGTCCCAATGTGGAAGGGGAGGCTGTCTTCTAGTTTCAGTTTCTCCATCTTTCTTTCTCTGCCCCTGAAGATAAGGGCAACCAAGGGTAAAAAGGCCTGGGTTTACAACCACATACACCTAACTTTGAATCCCAGCTCCAACATTTGTTAGCTATAAGACCTAGAACCAGTGATTTAACCTTCAATTCTCTGTTTCTACAGATCTACCTAGCAATCATGCCCTGAGGATTAGAAACCATGCATAAGATCTTTGCACAGTGAGAGAGGATATGTGTAGATGGACCCTGAGAAAATGACGTAACTGCTCCAAGTCTCAGTGTTTTCTTTCATCAAACAGGAATAAAAATACTATGTATCTTATAGAATTACTGGGTAGATTAAGAAAGTGCTAGCATGACATAGTAGCTAAGGGTACAGGCTCTTGGGTCAGACTACAGGCTCAAATCCTGGCTCCAACCACATTGGTTGTGTGTCTTTGTGCAAAGTTAATCTCACTCTTAGTTTTTGCAGTCTGTAGAATGGGGTAGAAACAGCATATAACTTGTGGGATTGTTACAAGAATTAAATTAGGTTTTATCCTTAGTGTACCAAGAACAGTGCCTGGTGTGGAGTATTATAAAAACACTTATTAAATTTTTAAAAAGAAGAAGAGAGTAAATAAAGTGCTTTAATACAATATCCAATATACAATCAGAATTTTAATTTTGGCATTATTAGCTAGAGATTATAACATCATGGCTTTCGTTTAATTAATGCTCAATAACTTTTCCTTACATGATTTTTGAAAACTTCTGCAATAAAACAAAATTGCAGAAATTACAAATGCCATGGTAGTGGAACATACCTCTAAGATATTCTTGTGTGGTGGTTTTAGAAAATGACCCTAAAATTCTTTGGGTCTCATCCCAAGAAGAAGTGGGTTTATATTCTCTCCCACTAAATCTGAGCTCTCTAACTGCTTAGAGGAAATGATAGTGTGGAAATTATTCCTCAACTTCCTGTCTCTGGGAATGCCTGCACTTGGAACCCAGTTGCTGTGCCACAAGGAAGTCAGAGGAGAGGCCTATATGAGCAGGAATTAATGCCCCATCTCACCTAAGCTCCAAGATAACAGATGAATTATAAATCTTGAAAGTGTCTCTTTCTTTCCCCTGTCCAGCCCTCAGAGATGAGAGACTGACTGGAGCGGAGACTGACTTCCTGTTAAACTCTACCCAAATTGCTGATTTGTGAGCAAAGCTTTTGTTTTTGGCCATAAGTTTTGGGGAGGTTTGTTATGCAACAATTGACAGGTAGAACATCTAGTTTGTATTCTATCTGATATTTGCATCTCACTAACACTACTGTCTAACCTCTGCTTAATTATTTAGTCACTTAACAAGTGTACGTTGAATATCCATCTACAGACATTTTTCTAGGCATTCGGGGAAACCAGTGAATAACAACAAAGATGTTGATATAGGACTCCTCATCCTAGAAAGGAAGAAATATTGAAAAGTAAATACATAACACCTGAGATTGATATGTGCTTTAGAAGAAGAAAGGATAAAGAGCGACAAAATGTGAGTATGATGGGGACAGGTGTTGCTGTTTTAGAAGGGTGTTTGGGGTGTACGCTCTAAGGAGGTGACATCGGATCACAGATGAGAAGTACATGAAGAAGCTGGTTATACAAATCCATGGGGGAGAAGGGTTCCCAGCAGAAGAATGAGCAGTGTAAGATCTTGAGGCAGTAACAAGCCTCAGGGAATCAAACAGAAGCTTCTGAGTTTGGTAAGGAGTATGCAAGAGGAGATGGATAGAAGGATGAGGTCTAAGAGAAAGTGATGGCTTGGATCACACGAGGCCTTAGAGACCACATGAAGGAAATTAAATTTTAATCCTAAGTGAGATGATAAACTGCTGGAGGATTTTAATCATTTTATTGTTTTTAGTTATGATAAAATTTACATGAAATAAAATGCACAAATTTAGGTGCACATTTCCATGAGTTTTATCAGATGTATACTCTTTGTAAATGACCTTAATCATCCAAAAAGTTTTCCTGCTCCTAACTCATTAATCCCTACCTTTAACAGGCAATCAATTCACCATTGTAGATTTTTACCTAGTCTAGAATTTAATGTAAATGGAATTATACAGAACATACTATTTTGTTTTATTTCGTGCTATTCTTGTCTCTTCCATGTGAACATGTTTTTGAGATACATTCATGTTGTTGCATGCATCTATAGTTCATTCTTTTTTACTGATGAGTAATATTCTGTTCTATGAATAAAGCATAATTGATCTGTCCATTCAACTACAGATGGACATTTGGGTTATTGCCAGTTTTTATCCACTATGAATATAAGCATTCCTGTACATGTATTTTTGCGGACATTTGTTTTTGCTTCTCATGAGTAGATGCCTAAGAGTAGAACTGGTGAGTCATAGGTTAGTTACATATTTAACTTCATGATAACCCAAATAATTATTCCATCATTTGTGCCATTTAATGAACCCACCAGCAATGTGTGAGGATTCTAGTTGCTAAACATTCTAGCCAACATTTGGAGTGGTTAGTTCTTTCACAGCAGTTATAAGAACCTATGCCCACCATGCTTCACCAGAGTGCCAGGGTGGCAAAAGGGGGTTTGGAGAAAAGACAATAAGCTCCTAGAACTATAGCATCTTTACTGTTTTTCATAGGCTAAAAATATCCAATGAACTGAACCAAGATTTAAGTCTCCACATTTGTAATGCAGTTCAGCATTTGGATAACCTCCTAGGTGAGATGTTTCCTTTATCTAATTCCATATGTGTTTCTTCTAATCTATTGTCAGAAAATGTGGGTTATTATTTTCTATAGTATAAACATATGAATATCTCAAAATAGTAGGTTATCACTCAATTTGTTTTTTCCCATGTTATATAATTCCAACTTTATTCCATGTAAACCTATTTTCCCAATTCTTTTAATTATGCTTGTGACTGTCCTCAGATGTGCTTCTAAATTGACTACATTCCATTAATTTCAGGTTTCAGTGATTTCAGCTGTAAACTTAAGTATCTCTGCATTTTTGTGTATGCAAGCTGGTGTGAACTGGCTTTTATGGGTTATACAATTTTTCTACTTATACATTTAGAAAACGAAGCTATGAATGATCTCCAGTCACATATGCACTCTGTGTTTTTGTGGAATGTTACATAGTTGAATAAACACAGCTGCACTTATTAAATGGTATGAGCACACACACACACACACACACACTACACACCCCTGCACTCGTGAAGCATTCAGATAAATTCAGTCAGGGTGTTTATTTGAGTAGGTTATGGTGTGGTCACTCAAGTATGTCCTTTAGCTTGGTTTATTAGACTCTTATATTGCATGGTGACATGAACACCCAGCCCTAGATTTGTAAGGGTCCTTGCCACAGTACAGTTCTTTCCCATTTTCATTCTTTGCATTGCTTTCTCTTCTGTTCCAGGAAATAAAAATAACCACACCAGCCCCATACAGGTCTTGTGTGAATGGATTGGGACAATAGCCAATAATGTCAAAGCAAGAAAACTTGTGAGACTACTATATGTAAGACCATTTAATCACTTAGGCATTGTTTATGTTTTGTCACTTTGCTTGTCTGTGTTTCCCTAGTGATGGGTTAAAGAAGCAATGCTTTATTAATTTATTGTATTTTTAGTGACAAGCATATACCTTGGAATATAGTAATTGTGCAACTGTTAAATTGCCATGCAGAATGAATAATTTCCACTAGAACCTCAAAAGCAGTTCACTGAGCATTGGGCCAGACAAAAGCTCTTGTCTCTATCAATTAATCAAAACCGCTCTTTCCAAAGTCACCAATAACCTCCATTAAGTTAAATCAAATGGTCAAATTGTCATCTCTTTATTTTTTTCAACTAATTCCATTGTTCTTGTTTCTATGCTTAACTTCATTGTCCAAAGACCCACATTTCTGTTTCCCCACTATATTTTTTCTTATATAACAGAGAAATCAGATTATGACAGTTTTCTCCTCAATGTCTTGCAACGACCTCCCATCCTTAGAGAATCCAACCCAGAGTTCTTACCAGGATCTCCAAGACTCTGCATTTCACCTCTAATTATTTTTCTGACTTCATCTGCCACATCTCCCATGCTCATTCTGCCCCAGACACACGGGACTTCTAGCTGTTCCTTTACTTGCCGAGCATGTTCTGACTTCAGGGCTTTGCATGTGGTGTTTTCCTGTAATTTTCTTCCTTCAGAATCTATGCTTATTCCTTCACTTCATTCCATGTTAAATTGTTAGTTCTGTCTCAATGCTACCAAAAATAATCTTTCTCACCCTCTAGATCATTGCTTTATTTTAATCTCTATAATTTTCTGCTATTAAATAGCTTAATGTTTCTTTATTGCTCTTCTTTTCCACTAGAATGTAACCCCACAATTGCAGGGACACTTGGTCAGATTTATTCACGACCTTTTCTCATGACCCTGAGATAGTGCAACAGGAAGATTTTAGGCATTCATAAATGCTTGTTGTTTAAATGAATAAAATTAAGTCTACCCGGCACAACTTATCCTGAAGTATCATTAGAGAGGTCCTTTAGCTAAAGTATTTCTCAAAGTCCCTTGGTATACAATGCTGAATTTTGGGAAGAAAGTGAATAAATTTCTCAGAACCAAAAATCTTAAAGGAAGAAGAAGAAAAGAGATAACTTTGAGGTTGAATACTACCATTAGGAATAACCAGATTGAGAGTCACTGAAAGTATATTGAGGTCCCCCAAATTAAATTCATAAGAAGAAAAGGAAAATTGCGATATAGATTGGGGTTTTTGGAGGAGAGCCAGCTGGTGGTTGAGGCTAGAAGCTTCTCCAGGCCAGCCAGCCTTGCATAACACACTTGGGGAGAATGTCTAAAGTCAGCCATGTGAGAGGTAAATTGATATAACCTGTGAGTCCCTAGCATGTCATATGGCCTTTCAGGTGAGATGGAGAGCCAGGGACAAAACACATCAGATCATGTGGCAGGAGTAGAAGCAATGGAGTCTGAAAATATTACACATGCAGTTCTTTTTCTGTCTGGCATTTGTAAGCAAGATTGATTACTTTGGAATAAATTAGTACCCAAGATTCTTGGAAAATTTGAATGGGGAATTTTAAAAGACTATTAAATGAATGCATTTCTATCTTTGCTTTTATTCCCTCAAAAAACTTCAGAGCCAGATGTAATGTCCAAATATTGGAATTAGTTATGCATTGCCAGTGCAATAAAAATATTTTAAAAAATTTACCTGTTATTTTTATGTCCTAATCTTCTGGCATTCCAATCCATTAGTCAATCAAATTCTCTTGGAACTTAGTAGGATGCAAGTGCACACACTGGATAATTTAGGTGACCTTTCCACTGAATGATTTTTTTCTCCAAGTCAAACAGGAAGTCAGTGGCAGAGACAAAATTCATATTTGGATTCATAAAAGATTTTAGATATCATAAAACAATGTGCATTTCATGTCTTTTCTGGTCTTTAGTATGGGATTCTGTTTCTATTATATTTGGTAACTTCCGTTCACTATAAAACATTTTACAATGCCATCAACAAAAAGCTATTTAGAGATGTATAGCATCTCTACTAATGTACCATAAAACCTATGGCAATAGAAACCTTTTATATTGTTAACAATAAATCTTGCAGACTTGATTTCATAATTTCAGAGGTGTGAAGAAAAATGTTTTTTTATATAGTTCTTAATGTGAAAACCCATACTGAATGACCCTTAAGATTGAGAATGTCAATCTGCAAGGGTCAGAGTATTCTGAATGAAAGATTTCCACAGAAGCAGTACAACTATGTCTGCCACAAAATAATTCATTGAATAGTTGATTCAAAACTTAGACATCTTGTTGAGGATAACTTGGTAGTATGACAATGGACATGATCCTCTAGACCTCCAGAATGAATCGATCTTCTAAAGTGTAAATTTGTTGTTGTTATCTAGTTGTGATCTGGTTGAATGAAGCAAATGTATACTGTGCTTTAGCAGGTAAAATGAATAAATGTAAGTTTTGGCATTAATACAAATTAAAGCAAGAGGAGAAGGATATAGTTATAAAACAACAATTAGGCAAATGCAATCTGAATAGATAGATGATAGAATTGTAAGATGATAGTAGAAAAAATGGTGAAAGAAATGAAAAGCACTCGGTGTGCTCCAAAAAATACTGCTATTGACAGAGAACAGTCAGCTCAAAAATTTAATCAGTTATACCCCTTGAGAGAATATTCCATGTATGATTATTTGTTTCTCAGGCTTCTGATACCTACCTCCATTTAGAATTTAATGTCTCACTCTCTGTCTGCTTTAAGCAAACTTCATAGATTAATTACCTTTCTTAATCCTTCTTTTCAAAGTCCTAGAAAAACATGTTTCTTAACTAATGAGCATCAATAATCAGTGAAAGCAACTATCTGCAGATATTTTAGTTTAGTTGCATCCTAAATGTAGAAATCAAGAGAAAGTCTATTCAGGTTTTTTTTTTTAAGAAGGCAAACTAATTAAAAAATTTAGATAGATGAAGAATGCAAACAATACTTGAAATAATCTTCTAATAGCCACTTCATTAATTCATTTTACTATTTTTGAGCATCTGCTCCATAGTAAATCCACTGTTGAGTTCTGAAGGACATAAAGTATGGCCTTTGTTCAATGGCCTTTTGTGTAGCAGGCAAGGTAGACCTATACTTCTAGGGAAAGAAACAGTAGCAATTTCTTCTTTAACCAATTGTATTAGTGCCAATTCATTGTAAAAGTGAGAAAAACTTTTTTTTTTAAATTTTTTGTCGTCGTTGTCTCAGATGTGTGTGTATTTTTAAATCAGCTAATTAACTGACTCAGCCTATAAAATCAATAAAAGTCATTCAAAATGTAGAAAGTTTTTGCAACCCCTATTTTAAATTTGCAAATGCTAGCAAGTGTATCAAATCAGTTACTCAATAAATATTACTTTAGGTGCCTAATAGATAGGTGCTGAATAAATGAATGTGTGACTGAATGTAGTAACCTCTTTCCTTCTCAAATTTTAATGTACCTACGAATCATAATCTACTATTATAAAAATGTAGGTGCTGATTCAGATAGCACGGAAGGAGACCTGAGATTCTGAAGTTCTAACAAGTTCCTAGGAGATTTCCGTGTTGCTGAATCTTATTTTAGTTCATAACTCTTACCTTTAGCAATAAAAATGTCCTCAAAATAAAGCAACAATACCAGAGGAAGCTATTAAAAAGCATTGCTCCTGCAGTACAGTTCCATTGTGTCATTGTGTGACTTGGGAAAGCTACTCTTATGAACTGTGCAGTTTTCATGTTTAAATACAGATAATGATACCTACCCCTTGATTATGTAAATCAAATGACATAATGAGTGTGGAGTATTTTATAACTTGAAAATGCACTGCATATATAATCCCTTTTTATTTTCATTAGAATAGGAGTGGTAGTTCCTAAGGATAGGCAATTGAGAAGGAGGATTCTGTGACTGCATATAACTTTATTGTCAAACTAATGCAAATGAGTATTCTGACATGGAAAATATTAATGAAATGTTTACTGCAAGTATACACGTGGGTACTAAAGCAGCTAAATATGTGACTTGATATTTTGTGCGGTTTATTACAGGATATTCTTTCTTTGTAGCATACCAATTATTATTTACAAGGTCATTGTAAAAAAGGAGATGCTCTTTTATAACAAAGGTCCACAGCCAATATTTTATGACAAACACACAAGAAGTTGGAAATTGATGATTTATAGATCAGGAAATAACAGTTAATCAACTTTCCTGACTTCCCAAGCCACTTTGGGCAGTTTTGCATCACCTTTTGGTTGTCATCTCTGTTTATATTAATGGTGATACTTCTGCAGGCTGAAACAGGATATGCACACTCTTGGAGGTGCTGTCTGGAAATTCTCTCAGCATGACTGGGAGGCCAGGGCAAACTGCTGCTGCCCATCCATCAGAAATACCATGTATTCTCACAACCAACACCATCCATGGCATTCACCATCACAGGAAAGAAGTCTGACACAATCCCTACACACCAATGACTATATGGTGGCAAGTTCACTTGAAAAACCTTTTTACATTCATCTCTGCACTTCCAGGTATTGGATACAATGGGATTTTAAAACATGGGAAGATGGTTTCAAGTGAGAGCTGTAGTTAAAGATTTCAGAAATAGGATACATGAGAATAGTAAATGAGAGAAGAGAAAGCCAAGGGCATTTTATCACCTCTTCTGACTTGAAAACTTTGGAATAAATCCCCACACTCTGCATCAAATTCAATTTTCCTTTTGTTCACTTTCTCAGAAAAGTATTCACATTCATCAGGTAGCATGTATTTAATCTATTGTATGTGGTTATTATTTTATTTCATCTAGCTGGCTGTTTATGCACTCATACCAAGTTCTCAGAAATAATAATTTCTTTCAATAAATATTTCCTGAATAAGTGAATGGTGAATGAATGAACCACCAAGGAATCACATAATTAATATCATTTAGGAACTCCCAAGGCTCAAGTACATAGAAACTGTTGGGGAGGAGCCTAGAACTCACGGTTATCTGAAAATAGCCTCAGGTTATCACAGTGTTACCAGGGCTAGAATAACAGATAGATACAGAACTGTCTTTGAGAGAAGTTTAAAATTCACTCATTAAGGCTATTATCAGGAATACAAGTAATAACAAGTGCTGGCATGGATGTGGGGAAAAAGGCACACTTGTACATTGCTGGTGGAGTTGCAAATTGGTGCAGCCACTCTGGAAAGCAGTATGGAGATTCCTCAAAAAACTTGGAATGGACCCACCATTTGACCCAGCTATCCCACTCCTTGGTTTATACCTAAAGGTCTTAAAATCAGCAAAGTATAGGGATGCAGTCACATCTATGTTCATAGTTGCTCAATTCACAATAGCTAGATTGTGGAACCAACCTAGATGCCCTTCAATTGAAGAATGGATAAAGAAACTGTAGTATATATACACAATGGAATATTAGCCATAAAAAAGAATAAAACTATGGCATTTTTTGGTAAATGGGTGGAGTTGGAGAATATCATGCTAAGTGAAATAAGTCAAGCTAAAAAAACCAAAGGCCAAATGTTTTCTCTGATCAGTGGATGCTGATACATA
>JAJEJO010000211.1:181461-275983 GCA_020662805.1 Glaucomys volans
GGGAAGGGATGGGGGAAGGAAAAATAGTAGACTGAGACAGACAGCATTACCCTATGTATATGTAAGATTATATGAACTGTGTGAATAAAAAAAAAATTCACTCATTAAAAAATTACATACAGGCAAGTTTATGTGCATCAGGAAGTCAAGGGTACTATCTGCCACATTTAAACATTTTTACCACTCCCATGTCAGGTATCTCTGAGCACATTGCTCTTCTCTCCAACAGAAACATACTATCTCATCTTCAGATCCTCCAAGGCAATCTAGTCTTGTGCCTCCTTGGATATCAAGAACGTCTAGCACAGTTAATGTTTGATAGACATGTGTCAACGATTTCCATGCCCATGTTCCTGCCATGCTAAAACTGGTCTGGGATCCCAGAAAAACTGATCTGTGTAAGTCTAGAGGGACACCTGTGCCACTGTATCTGACTTAATAGCTGACCTCTCCCTGAAAGTCTCTCTTCACTGTCTTTGTGTAATACTGAGCTGTCCTGCCCCTTCCTCCTCAGACTGCCCCTCTCAGCCTGCTTTTTCTTTGTTCTGGCTTTGCTCTGGTTCTTCTCCAGGGGTCTGTATTCCTTCTCTTCTCTCCCTCTCAACCTTCACACTCCTTTGGGAGCCCTCAACTTCTCTTCAGGTTTTAAGTCTCATTCTGTCTTCACATGTAGTAATATCTCCAGATTTAGTCAATATTGCATTTTCAGTTTCTGAAATGCAGCTAGTACACACAAGAGGAAAACTGAAGGTCAACATCCAAAAAATAAAAAATACACACGTCTGATATGTTTCTGGGAACCATGCATCTGTCTTGTAGCCAAGGTTAGAAATCCACGCAGATTTGTTTGAAGGTTTGCCCATTCCTCTCATAACCTACTCTTTCCTTTGCCTTCCCTGAGCTATTGTCTGAACTGTGCCTAGCCTCTGCTCTTGGGAAACCTGACAAACACTTATTTCTGGCCAGGAGAAGTTGTCATCAAGTTTCTCACAAATTTTTCACCATTCAAAAAGAGTTTATGCCTTACCAAAAGAATTCACCTTGGGGTCCTTTCAAATAACTAACTCTCCAAGGAAATTTAATATCTGATTTGACTAATCAAAATTAGATTTACTCACATTTGGAAAACATATCTACAGTTTTGCCTCATTTCATGTAACTGGTGTATCCTTGAAATATGTGCAAATCAGATCTTTGCAAGTTGAAGGATAGTTCAAATGTGTTAATTTGCTAAGGAAAGCAAAAATACTTTCATAAAGTAAATAAAAATCACCTAACATAACCATTGTGAAAATTTGGATTTTATGCACTAAATGTACTTGTTTTGGAAGCCATCCTTGTACATACAAGATGGGGAGATGGAGAGATTAACACTCGCCAAGGGATGGCCAAGCCTCAGAATCCATGCCAGGAACTGTGGCCTCCCATTAGCAGACTGCTTAGAGTTTTGCTTTGTTCAGTTTGTGTGATAGAACATGGGTCAGAAAAGCAAAATGTGCTCCATAGTCACAATGGCTTTGCTTTCCACATCCAAAGACCTTTAATCTGAGCTTGCTTTACACTCACTGCTGTTACCCAGGATGTTCATGCCAGATGGACTCCTGGGGGTGTATTTTATTTCTATTCTTCCCACCGCATTTTTCTAAGACAGCACAAAGGGGCAACTCTCAGAGCCAAGCTCGTTTTCCATTAGTTGAGTCATTTGTGCAAATATACATAATATATCATGTGTGTGTGTGTGTGTGTGTGTGTACAGAGAGAGAGGGACTCATTTGGTTTTGTTTCTCTGTTTTGGCTAATGCAACTTTAATGTAACTTAGTTTAAATTATAAACTTCAGGCACTTGAGACTGCCTGGGTACCCATTCCTTCCAATCTGCAGCAACATGCCAGACTCTTTGCTCCCATCTGGTTGCTGGGACAGCCCCTTGGTTCTACTTGTCACAGAGAAGGGGCAGTCTGTGGGTCATAGCTTCTGCTTGTTTGACAAGAGTTTCTTAACCAGAAGCATAATGAGCTATGAAAGACTCTGGAGAGTATTTAGCTGCATTAACACTTGGATAACTCAGACTCCACCCTCCACTCCTGATCACCTTCCAAGCATCTCCTACCACCCAGCCCCTCCCAATACTCCTGTGGGCCAGCAGATATGAACAGCAGCACTTGTGTTAACAACTTGGCGGCTGCAGCAAGCCAGACCCCAGGAAGCAACAAGATATTTCCCTCAGGGAGGCCTTGGCTTGGGGCTTCCCTTCCTTTCCTATGTCAACAAAGCCTTCGTTTCCTAGTTTCCTAGCTCACAAACCACAGAATAAGCCAAATTCTTGTTTTTTTCACCTTTCCCTCTGGATGGAAAGGGCTATTAGACAGAATTTATATAGCTAGGTTGTGTTGATTTTACTCTCATTAATGGCTCCAACTCATAAAAAAAAGCATTGGAGATTTAAAAAAAAAATCTGAAAATAAACAAATAAGTGAACTCTAGTTCTTATTCTAGAATACATAGCAAAAAAAAAATACTCTCAGTAGGAATGCCTAATTTTGTTTCATATAGTAGAAGGGATTCTGAACAAACAACACAGCAACTACATAAATGCCTACACCCTATGTGGAAGATAGTTAATCCTAATTAGAATAAGTAATACTTCATGTATATATAATGTGTCAATATATAATTTATATCTAACAAGGGCAAATAAAAAACATTTAAAAAATAAGCAAGTGTCAGTTGATTCCCATTGTGTTTCATTAAGCATCCACATTAAGCAACTGAAAACACAGACTTAAACAGGTATGCACACGCTCAGTACCTGCATCCTTCAGGTCCACCTAATTGAAACACAGAATTTTTGCCTCCTGCAGAGCCTCAATCTGACACTGTGGCCTTCATTGCCACCCTGGTCCTACACATCCACCTCCCAAAACCTTGCCCAGTTCACGTCTGCCACTTGTCACTGCCCTCCACATCTCCCACTTACTGACATTCTCCCTTCAAACCCATTTCCTATTTGAAGCTTTATCTTTCAATGTCTAGTGATTTTTTTCTCATTCAACTTCCCCATCCTAATTAACATGCCTTTGACACACCATTTTCTCTAGGTGACTGTTACTTGTCTTGATATGTGCAGAGATCTTGCCTCCCCAAAGCAGATTCTGAACTCCACAGGATGTGACTATGATTTTTCTCTTCTCAGGAAGCCCCATAGTTCAGCATGCCTGCCCAAGTAGGTGGATGCCTAGCAATGGGATGGTATCAGAGTTGTGCATTAAGACTATTTAAGCCACTCCCTTTGGACAAGAATTTTTTTTTTTTTACTTCTTTTTTTGATGTTGTTCTAATTAGTTGTACATGACAGTAAAGAAATTTTAGTAACAGAAGTTTACTCCTTGTCATTATTGTGATCCTCCTTCACATCCATAAAGGAGGATGGTAACTCATTCTCAACTGGTGCATTTCTGATTGGTAGGTAAAGGAATGGTAGGTGGAATCTTAGTCAACGGAGTAAGGGTTACCCAGGTCAAGACGAATAGTTCTGCAAACTTGCATGCTTGGGGGTATGAGTGGTATTTTGTACAGTCCATCCTGGGAAGTTCTCATGGACAAGGGAACATGGGAATAGAGAACTTCAGGAAATGAGAAATCAAAACCCTGAGCTCTTTGGAGAAGCAGAGTTTCAGTTGGAGGATGCAGCAAGGAGAAAGATGGCAATGGGGAACATGCTTGGTGTGCTTCAGGAAGAGGTATAAGGCCAGGGAGCTGAAGAGGACTAACACATAGTAGTAGATAAAATCAGAGTAAGCTCAGGATATTAGAGGACTTCAGTTTTCACTCTGAATGAGACTGTAGGTCATTGAAGTGTTTTGATCACCAGGGCAAAATAATGTTACACATTTGAAAATCTCAGTGTATAAATGGATTTTTTTTGTCAATTTTAGGTTATTACACATTATCATCATTGCTAAATGCATCACTCACACACACACACACACACACACACACACACGGAGCTTTTTGTTTGTTTGTTACGCAGATTAAAGCCAGGTCCTCAAACCCAGGGCTTCCTGAAGGCTAGGCAAGTGCTTTGCTACTAGGCTACATCTCCAACCCTTTTTACGCTTTTTAACTTTGAGACAGAGTCTCACTAAGTTTCCAGAGGTAGCCTCAAACTTGTTATTCTACTGCCTCAGCTTCCCAAATTGCTGGGATTACAGGTGTGAGCCCCCCTGCCTGGCCCTACTTTATATTAGTTTTTAAAAATAAAAACTGGATACTCTTGAATTTACAGGAAAGAATATTCCTGTTTTAAATGTTTCATACTTGAAGAATTATCAGTTATATGCAAGTGAGCTTCTGATTTAGAAGCTGGGATAAATGAAAATTTAACAGGCAAAAAGAAGTTAATATAGTCCCTTTCTAAGAAATCATATATGAGCAAATCAAGGAGCCAAGATGAAGCCATGAATGTGATTATTAAGACCCATCCAACACCATCTACTTATAATGATGAAGATCAGTAATCAGAGCAGGAAAGATATCTTGAGGCAAAAGCTATTTCTTGATTTTCTTTATTGCCGAGTAGAATTATTTGGGTGGATGGAACCAAACAGTTGTTTATCCATTCACCAAATGGTTGTCATTCCCCCCAATTTTTGGTAATCCTCAATGGAGCTACTTTAAATATCCATATAAAGGTTATTATGTGCAGGCCTACCTCCATTTCTTTTGAGCAAATACCTGATTGATAAGTTGCATCGTAGCTTACATTTAACTTTATAAGAAACTGTCAACTTGTTTTTCAAAGTGGTTAAAGCATTTTGCTTTCCACCAGCAGTGCAGGATACTTCCAGGTACCTTGTATCCCAACCAGCACTAACACAGGAGACAGTGGGGTCTCATTGTGATTTAAATAGGAATTTTCCAGAAAATAATATTGATCACTTTTTAATTTGCTTATTTGTCCAGTATATCTTTTTGCTAGTGAATTATCTATTCAGATCTTATGCTCATTTCAAATTAACTCTCCTCTTACTATTGAGTTTTGAGAGTTCTTTATGTGTATTGGTCAAATTGGTGTTTTCCTAGCCTATCTTACAAATTATCTTCTCTTTCTCAGTGTCTTTCAAAGGGTAAAATTCTTTTTCTTTGAGGAAGTCTATTAGTGGAAAAGACTGTGAATTTCTCATTAAATTTCTTTGGCAACTTCATAAAAAATATCAATTGACCTTAGATGTTTGAGTCATTTCCTAGAATCTTTATTCTATTCCTTTAATTTATATATTTATTATTTTATAATTAGTATGAGGTATGGTTCAAGATGATGTATTTTCTTTTTTAATCTATATTTATTGTCTTTCTTATGGAGATTTTTAATAAGTGTTGAAAGCAGGTAGTGTAAGTCCTCAAACTCTAGTCTATGTCTTAAAGCAAATTTCCATACTGGTACTAATATATAATCCTACCAACAGTGATTTTGTTATTCTAGGTCATTACCATTTCCTTATAAATTTTCAGATCTCTTTATCTTTTTCTACAATGAAACCAGCATGTATTTAGGATGAAATAGCAGTGAAACTATAGAGTTAATTATAGGCAAGTTAATATTTTAACAAAATGGATTCTTTCAAATGATGAATATGGAATATTTTTCCATTTGTTTGGGTTTTAATTTCTCTCAGCAATGATTTGTAATTTTTGTACGACTCTCACTTCTTTTGTTTGATTTGGTCATTTCCACATTTTCATTGGTATATTATAGTTTTGGTATATTATAGTTGTACATAATGATGGGATTTGTTATTACTTTTGCATTCATGCATGGAACATGGCAATGTAATTTGGCCAACATCATTCCTCAGTATTTCCCCTTTCTGTTCCCTCCTCCCTCCCCTTGTTTCCTCTTTTCTACCCTACTAATATCCCTTCAGTTTTCATGAGATTTTCCCCAACTTTCTTTTCTTTTCTTTTTCCCCTATAACCTCCACATACAAGAGAAAATATATGAGCCATGACTTTCTAAGTTTGGCTTAATGTGCTTACCATAATGTTCTCAAGTTCCATCCATCGTCCTACAAATGACATAATTTTCTTCTTTGTGGCTGAATAAAATTTCATTGTGTACAAAAACCACATTTGCTTTTCCATTCATCCATTGATGGACATCTAGGTAAATTCCACAGTTTATTGATAATTGTGTTGCTATAATCATGTGTATGCATTTATTGCTATAGTGTGATGCCTTTAATTCTTTGATATAAGTACTAAGAAGTGGTATAGTTGGGTCAAATGGTGTTTCCATTCCTAGTCTTTTGAGGAAACTCCATACTGATTTCCGTAGTGGTACTAATTTGCAATTCCCAAACTGTGCAAAAGTGTTCTTTTTTCTCCATATCCCCTCCAGCATTTATTATTGTCTTTATTATCAATGACGGGAATGAGGTGATATCTCAGAGTAGTTTTGATTTGCATTTCACTAATTGTTAATGATGCTAACATTTAAAAAATGTATTTGTTGGCCATTTGTATCTCTTCTTTTGAGAAGTGTCTAATTCATTTACCATTTATTAATTGGGTTATTAGATATTGTAGTAAATTTCCTGAGTTCTTTGTATATTCTGTATACTAATCCTCTACCAGAAGTGTAGCTAGCAAAAATTTTCTCCAATTCTGTAGTCTCTCTCTTCACATTCTTGTTTCCTTTGCTATGCAAAAGCTTTTTCATTTGATGCCATCCCATATATTCAATCTTGGCATTATTTCTTGAGCTTTAAGGGTCCTAGTGAGAAAGTCATTGTCTGTGTCTAAATGTTGGGGTATTGACCCTATGTTTTCATTTAGAAGTTGCATAGTTTCTGGTCTAATTCCAAGGTCTTTGATTCACTTTTCTGAATTTTGAGCAGGACAAGAGATAAGGGTCTAGTCTCATTCTTCTATACATGAATAACCAGTCTTCCCTGTACCATTTGTTGGAGAGGTAGTCTTTTCTCCAATTTATGTTTTTGGCACCTTTGACAAGGATCAGATGACTGTGGATGTGTGAATTTGTCTCTATCTTCTATTCTAGTCCATTGACCTATGGGTCTATTTTAATGCCACTATCCTGCAATTTTTGTTACTATTGCTCTGTGGTATAATTCAAAGCCAGGTACTGTGATGTCTCCGGTACTGCTTTTTTTCTTAGAATTGCTTTGGATACTCTGGCTTTTTTACTCCCAAATGAATTTTAGGACTTTTTTTCTAGTTCTGTAAAAATATCATTGATACTTTGATGGGGTTTGCATTGAATCTGTATACTGCTTTTGGTAGTATGTCATTTTAACAATATTAATTCTGTCTATCCATGAACATGAGAGGTCTTTCCATCTTCTCGTGTCTTTTCAACTTCTTTCTTCCATGTTCTATAATTTACATGGTAGAGGTCTTCACCTCCTTGATTAGATTTTTTTACTAGGTTTTTTTTTTGAGACTGTTGTGAATGGGATTGTTTTCATGATTTCTTTCTCAGAAGAGTCATTATTGGTGGATAGGAAGCTACTGATTTTTGTTTGTTGATTTAAAAACTTGTTAATTTACTGGATTTTTGTTAGCTGTAGCAGTAATTTGTGGAGCTTTTTGGATCTTTTAAGTATAGGACATATCATCTGCAAACAGGAATAATTTGACTTCTTTTTTCCTTTTTTTAAAATCCCATTTATGTTCTTCTCCTGCCTAATTGCTCTAACTGAAATTTCTATTGCTATATTGAATAGAAATGTTCAAAGTGGACTTCCTTGTCTTATTCCAGATTTTAAGGAAAATGTTTTCAGTTTATTCTCCATTCACTATGATATTTACTCTGTTTGTTGTTTATAGCCTTTATGATGTGGATTTAGGTTTCTTCTACCCTTAGTTTCTTTAGTGCTTTTATCATAAATAGGTATTGAATTTTCAAAGACTTTCTCTGCATCTATTGAGATGATTATATGATTTTTGTCCTTAATTCTATTTATACAATGAATTTCATTTATTGATTTGCATGTTAAACCATTCTTACATTTCTAGAATATAATCAAATTGGTCAAGATGTACAATTTTCTTAATATGTTGTTGAGTATGATTTGCTTATGTTTAATTAAGAATGATTGCATCTAATTTCATCAGGCACCTAGGTCTGTAATTTTCTTTCCTTGATGAATCGTTATCTGGTTTTCGTATGAGAGTGATACTGATTCCATGGAAAAAATTTTGGAAGTTTCCCATCCCTTTCTGTGTCATGGGACAATCTGAGAAGCATTGGCATTAGTTCTTCTTTAAAGTTCTGGTAGAATTCAGCTGATAATCCATCTGTATCCTGGACTTTTTATCCCTGCTTCTTTCTCATTTCAAGTTACTGATTTTTTTTTAATGTTCTCTTGATTCAATTTTGGCAGGTTGTAGGTGCCTAGAAATGTATTCATTGCTTCTAGGTTTCCAATTTATTGGAGCATAAATTTTTGAAATAGTCCCTAATGATCCTCTGAATTTCTGTTATGTCAGTGGTGATTTCTGCATTTTCCTGTTTAATTTTATTACTTTTTGTATCTTCTCTTTTCTTTAGATTAATTAAGCTAAGGACTTATCAATCTTTTTTATCTTTTCAAAGAACCAACTCTTTGTTTCATTGATTTTTTTGAATTTTTAAAAAATCTCTATTTTATTGATTTTAGGTCTGATCTTAATTATTTCCTTCCTAGTACTGATTTTGGAATTAGTTTACTCTTGTTCTTCAAGTACCTTAAGATTCATTGTTACATTCTTTATTTGTGATCTTTCTGGTTTTCTTTTGTAGATACTCATAGCTATATACTTTCCTCTTAGAAAAACATTTATAGTGTCCTAGAGGTTCTGGTATATTGTATCATTATTCTTGTTTGATTCTAAGAATTGTTAAATTTCTCCCCTTATTTCTTTTATCACCTTTCATCATTCAAAATATATTGTTCAATCTTCATGTTTTATATAGTCTCTGAACCTGTTTGGTTGATTTATAATCTCATTCCATTATGATTAAATGTAGGATGCAAGGAAGTATGTTAATTTGTTTGTATTTGCTAAAGTTTTTTTTTCACCTAAAATTTTGTCTATTTTGGAGAAAGTTCCATCAGTAGCTGAGGAGAAAATGTATTCAACTCTTACTGGATGGAATATTCTATAAATGTCTGTCAAGTCTATTTTATTTATAATATTTTTCATATTCAAAGAGTTTTTACTGAATTTATGCCTGTATTACCTATATATTGATGAGAGTTGTGCTGAAATCACCAGTATTATTGTACTGGGGTCTATCTGAGGCTTTAGAGTAGTGTCTGTTTATGTAATTAAGTGCACCAACATTTGGAGCAGAAACACAAACACTTAACAAATACTTATAAATTCTTGTTGGATTTTTCCCTTTAACTGTATGAAGTGACATTCTTTATGTCTTCTGATTAATTTTGGCCTATAGTCTGCTTTGTCAGATATGAGAGTAGCTATTCCTGCTTGCTTTGGGACTCCATTTACATGGTATATAAATTTCTATTCTTTCACTTTCAGATTGTGAATGTCTTTGCCTGTTGGGTGAGTCTCTTAGTAACAACATATAGTTGGGTCTTGTTTTTCAATAATTCTTCTAGACTTTGTCTTTTAACTTGAGAGTTGAGACTATTTACATTCAATGTTATTATAGAGAGATGTTTATTAATTCATGCCATTTTGACTTGTTTATAATGTTTAATTTGATCCTGCTCCTCATTTGCTTAGCTACTCTTCAAATGAGATTTATCCATTTGTGAGCTCTGGAGTTTATTTTTTATTTCTTCTTTGAGAGGTGTCTCTTTAAGTATTTTCTGTACTGCTAGTTTAATCACCATGAATACAATGAGCCTGAATTGCACAATCCTGTACAATTCCAATGATTCTTCAATTTGGTCTCTTAATATTGTTACATAGTGTTTATATATTCTGGTCCTGGTTACTTATTTTCATTTCCTTAATACTGTCCAAATGTTTCAGGCCAGCCATCTCCAGCTATAAGATTCTGTCTTCAGCATGGTCTACTCTATTAGAGAGACTTTCAATTGAACATTTTATTGTCTTTCATTTCCAAGATTTTTGCTTGGTTCTTTTTCAGTATCTCTATTTCTTTATTGAATTTCTCATTCATATCATGTACTGACTTCTTTAATTCTTTGTCTGCTTTTTGTGTTCCCTTGGAATTAATTGATCACTTTCATAATCATTCTTTTATCTGCTATTTCATCCACTTTCATATCTTTGGAGATATTTGATGGTGAATTTTGAGTTTTAAGAGGCAATGTGTTATCTTGTTTTTCATATTTTTTATATTCATAAGTTGGGTTTCATTTTATTGGGGGATGAATTTATCTCCCATTTTTATATGTGGGCCTTTTTAGAACAAAATCTTCTCTTGCCAAAATATCATTGATTTAGATTGAGACACTCATAGGTATAGTACCCACAGTCTTGTGTTTAGTAGACATCAGGTGTTAGCTATGACATTCACAGTACTAATAACTACAACAACCTGAATGGGGACTTAGGATTTACATAAACCAAATAGTTCTAAAAGATGGTACAAATAACTGGGTGTGATGGTGAATAATAACTGTGTTTATAGTTATTACTGCACACCTGTAATCCCAGTAACTTGGGGGTCTGAGGCAGGAGGATTGCAAGTTCTAAGTCTACCTCAGCAGCTTAGCAAGATCCTAAGCAACCTAGCAAGACCCTGTCTCAAAATGAAAAAAAAATTTTTTTTTAGGGACTGGAATATGGCCCAGTGGTTAAGTTCCCCTTGGTTTCACCTCTGGTACAGAAAACAAACAAGCAAACAAATAAACAAATGATTGTGCAAATATAGTTCACTAAGAGAAATAAAATGTGATAGGAAGACAGAAGAAAGTTTAGAATGTTCAAAATATGAAAAGAGAGAAGGAAAAGATGCAGCAATTGAGGATTGCAAAGAAAGAGAAAAAATGGAAAAAACAAAGGGAGAGAGAAAGGAGAATTTGGTGATTAGTGGTGGAATAAAGGAAACAAAGACAAAGAAATAAAAACAAACTAAATAAAGCAAAACACCACAACCCTAAAAGACAAGGAAAAATAACTCAAAAAGTGAGAGGGAGAGAATCAAATAGAATATATGTATATGTGTGTGTATATATATATATATAGTTTGGTTCATCCATATATATATATGTGTGTGTGTGTGTGTGTGTGTGTGCTGTGTATGGATATATGGACATATATATATTCACATATATACATATATATGTATCCATGAACCAAGCAATACATCATTAACATCCCCCCAAAGAAAAAAGAAAAAAGATCTTGATGAAAAATGAAAGAATTCTTTCTATTAATATGGTCCAAACAGTCAATGGGGATGGATGATCACTGCCTATATTCAGCAGTCTATCCTTCTATTTCTTATTTCTTCTTGGGCTATATAAAGAGAAGGAAAGGGGAGGTGTTGGGGGCCAGTCTTAACTCCTTTCTCTTTTCATATTGCTCATCTAAAACGGAAGCTGGTTGAAATAACTTTCAGCTTACCTTCCTGCCAGCATTAAGTAGGACAGAATGGGAAATATTGTCAATTGGAGTTTTGTCTAGAATGACCAGAAGGATGCACTTTTAGGCTAGGATTGTTGTAGGTTTCAAAAAGGTGGCTGGGACTTAGCTTTAATCAGCCCTTAGGGACTCTGTTGGGTGGTTTCTGCTCTGTGCTCTGGAGAGATTAAATAAACACACCTCAAATGCCAGGAAGATGCCAATCTCTGCAGGGAGTCTGGATCTCAAGAACTTCTCATGAATTATTCTCTTGGTACAGGTTAGTCAACCCTCCACAAGTCTCACACATTCAGCTGCCCACAAATATGGCCTTCTCAGACTTAGTCCCTGAGTGCATTCATGTCTGCCTGTTAAGTTTCCCAACCATCTTCGACTGGCCATGTGAGCCACCAGACTTAAAGGGAAAGTGAGGTGCACACCCCGCCATTTCTCTGACTTGAAATCTGTGCCCATTTCACTCACAGTCTGTAAGGTACACGCCAGGCCACAGAGTAGACAACAGTATGGCAATGTTCACCATGCTCTCCAGGGCTCCTGGAGCAGCAAGTTGCAGTGTGATCTCCTCAAGAGGGCTCCCACTTCAGCTCTCTGCTTGCCAGTTGAGAAACACAGAGCACTTTTCAAACACTAATTAGCTGTGCAGGCCCTGGATCAGCTAAGTTCAGGCTGCTTTTCTCACCGACAGGTTTTCCATGGTAAATCTGGCCTTTGCACTTCTATGTGTCAGCATTCCCCTTTGCAGCGAACCAGTGCTGTTGCCACAATGTACTCTTTTTCGTTCTTTGTTCAGTACCTCCAAAATTCCCGAGTCTCTAAGAGATTTTGACTGTCCAGTATTGAATTTAATGAATGATCTCTTTCATCACCTCGATGAAAAGCAATACTACAGCTGCTTGAATCCTAAGCCATCAAAGAACTGGAAATGTGGCCTTCCACTAATTCACTACCTTGAGTCTTTGCTATTGTTTTTTGAAGAAAGAAATATCTCATACTTCCTTTGTTAAAATTGTTCCTATTTTTTAATATTATCAATGAAATCATTTCCCTAATTTTGCTTTCTGATTATTTTTTGGTACATATTTTCTCATATTGATTTTGTATCTTCCAATCTTATAAATTCACCTACTAATTTTTGAAATTTATAGCAGACTCCATCAGATTTGCTGCTATAGGTCATTTGTAATCTAGGAAAAAAAGGAAGTTCTTTCTTCTTCCTCTCCAATATAGGTACTTTTTATTTCTTTTTCTTGACCACTGGAAAGCATTTATGCATTTACCATTAATTACGATGTTAGCTGGAAGGTATTTTGAAGAATTCTTTTTTAACCTGCTCGAGGCAGTTCTCTTTCTGCTTTGTTGAAAGCATCTATCATGAATGAGGATTGAATTTTGTCAAATGTTTTTTCTGTATCTATTGAGATAATCATGTATCTTGTGTTTTTTATTAATATGGTGAGCTATAATTGATTTAAAATAATATTCTCATCTTGCATACCCTACAACAAATCTAATTCAGTCATGTGATAGAATTCTTTATATATATTATTTTATTCAGTTTAATATTTTTAAGGGTTGTTTATGTCTGTGCTCTGGTGGATTGGAGTCTATTATTTGTGATATAGTTGACTTTGAGTAATACTGATTTCAAAGGATGAGTTTGGAACTAATTTTTCCTCCTCTATGGGATAAAATAATTGGGATAGGAATGGCAATTTTTTTCTTTAAATATTCACTGGTGATAACATTTAAACTCAGTTTTAAATCATGGCAAGATTTTTAATTACTAATTCAATTTATGTGCTTATAACAGCTCTGTTCTATTTCTTTTTAAAATTTCTCCTTCAGGTTGCCTTTGTATTTGTATTTTCTAGCATTTTCCCATTTTGTCTATATAATCTAATTTGTTGGCACAAAGTTGTTCATGTTTCCTTATAATCTTAAATTTTGTAGGTGTGACATTGATACCCTTTCTTTTATTTCTAAATTTAGTAGTTTTTGTCTTCTCTACATTTTTCTGTCAGTCTATCTAGGTAAAGGTTTGCCAATTATTTTTTTTAACTCTGCTACAACTTTTATTTTTCTCCAGAAGCTTTCAGGTCTCCACTGTATGTAAACTGTCTACCAAGCAACCAGGATGCATAAAAAGCTTATCAACTTTTTATTTATTTATTTGTTTGTTTAGGCTCTCTCATTTCATGGATCTCCCTGTGGTTTCTGGTTAATGTTCTGTCTTGTCACTCAACACAGCAGGGTTAGGTCTATGACCTAAGGTAGTTTGCAGGACTATAGGTTCTCTCTGCTTATTTCCTTACTGAGTTTACTACTTTCACTTATGATACCTCCAAAGGAAAGTAGCTCTCTCCAAGAGAAAAACTACTGTTTCCATGGCCCGTCCTTCTCTGGTGCCCTACAGTGTTAGAAGAACTGGAGGGGACATGGAAGTAGCTCCAAGTAAGTCATGTACTCCCACTGTTCTTACACCAAGTTTGCCATGTTGCATGAATAAATGCATCTCAGTTTGTTGATTACATTTAGGTAATTTCAAGAGTACTTATTAAATATTTCTGACAGTTTTAATCAGTATTACATTTCTCATACAAGGCAGGATTTGAAGAGTTCCTCACTCAACCCTAGAAAGAAACCTTGCCTTTATATTTCATCTTGCCATATCACATTGGCAAGGACAGTTGAATAAACATAATCCTTCTCCTATACTTGTCATCAGAAAAAAAAACTTTAACATTTTGCCCTGAAAAGTAATGTTTTCTGAAGTTTTAGCTGCTGATATAGATTATCAAAGAAGTTCAATTCTCTTCTTTGATGAATTCTATATATATTCTTCTGACTGGACACTATCATATTAAATATTTCTTCTACAAATATTATCGTCATGATTTTTCTTTTTCCTTTTATTCTTTGGAAGAGTTACACTGATTTGGAGAAATGTTAAGGCAAACTTCCATCCCAGAAATGAACTCAGTTTGCTTATGATATATTTTCCTATAGTTTACATAGGTTTAAATGATGGGGTTTAAATGATGAATATTTGAAGATTGCTGTATTTAGGTTTATGGAGTGAGATTAATATGTAATTTAAATATTTTGTAATGTCTGTGCATACCTTTGGTTTTAGACTTATTCTACCTTCATAAAACTGGTTGGTAATTATTTCTTAGTTTTCTACTTTTTGGAAGGGATTATAAGGAACATGTTGTAGTATTTCCCTAAATATTTAATATAATTTATTACTGAGGCAAATTGGGTCTGAATCTAAAGCATTTCTATTTATAAGTGATGAACACTCTGGAAGAGAAATTAGGAAAACTACCACATTCACAATTGCCTAAAAAAAAAATACTTGGGAATCAATCTAACAAAAGAGGTGAAAGACCTCTACAGTGAGAACTACAGAACACTAAAGAAAGAAATTAAAGAAAACCTTAGAAGATGGAAAGATCTCCCATGTTCTTAGGCAGAATTAATATTGTCTAAATAGCCATACCACCAAAAGCACTATACAAATTCAATGCAATTCCAATTAAAATCCCAATGACATGCCTCATAGAAATAAAGTAATCATGAAATTTATGTGGAAAAATAAGAGAACTAGAATAGCCAAAGCAATTCTTAGCAGGAAGAGCAAAGCTGGCTTCGCAATACCAGACATTGAACTATACTACAGAGCAATAGTAACAAAATGGCATGGTATTGGCATCAAAATAGACAGGTAGATCAATGGTACAGAATAGAGGACACAGAGACAAACCCACATATATACAATTACCTCATACTAAACAAAGGTGCCAAAAACATACAATGGAGAAAAGACAATGTCTTCAACAAATGGTGCTAGGAAAACTGGAAATCCATGTACAGCAAAATGAAACTCAACCATATCTCTCACCCTGCAAAAAACTCAACACAAAATGGATCAAGGACGTGCCAATTAGACCAGAGAACCTGCACCTAATAGAAGAAAAAGTAGGTCCAAATCTTCATCATGTAGGCTTAGGACCAGATTTCCTTAATTTGACTCCCAAAGTACAAGAAATAAAAGAAGGAATCAATAATTGGGATAGATTTAAACTAAAAAGCTTTTTCTCAGCAAAGGAAACAATCAGCAATGTGAAGAGGAAGCCTTCAGAGTGGGAGAAAATCTTTTCCACACACACTTCAGATAGAGCACTAATCTCCAGAATTTATAAAGAACTCAAAAAACTTTACACCAACATTACAAATAACCCAGTCAATAAATGGGCTAAGGAAATGAGCAGACACTTCACAGAGAAAGATCTGCAAGCAATCAACAGATAAATGAAAAAATGTTCAACATCTCTAGTAATAAGAGAAATGCAAATCAAAACCACCCTAAGATTTTATCTCACCCCAATTAGAATGTTTATTATCAAGAATATAAACAACAATAGGTGTTGGCAAGGATGTGGGGAAAATGGTACACTCACACATTACTGGTGGGGTTGCAAAATTAGTGCAGCCACACTGGAAAGGAGTATGGAGATTCCTTAGAAAACTTATCCCACTCCAAGTCTATACCCAAAGGACTTAAAATCAGCATACTACAGTGACTCAGGTACTTCAATGTTTATAGCAGCTCAATTCACAATAGCTAGATTGTGGAACCAACCTAGATGTCCTTCAATGGATAAATGGATAAAGAAACTGTGGCATTTATGCACAATGGAATATTATTCAGCCACAAAGAAGAATAAAATTATGGCATTTGCAGGTAAATGGATGGAGTTGGAGAATATCATGCTGAGTGAGATAAGTCAATCCCAAAAAAACAAAGGCCAAATGATTTCTCTGATAAGTGGATGATGATACATAAGAGGGGAGGGTGGAGGAGGCAAGGATAGAGGAAGGATGGATTGCATAGAGGAAAATGAGGAATAGGGAGGGTATGGGGGGAAGAAAAAATAATAGAATGAGACAAACATCATTACCCTATATACATGTACGATTATGCAAATGGTGTGACTCTACTTCATGTACAACCAGAGGAATGATAGTTGTACCCCATTTGTGTATAATGAATCAAAATTTTTAAAAAATAAATAAATAAACAACTTTTTGTAAAACATTTCTAACTTTCTAAAAAAGTTGGATGTGGGGAACATGTTTCTTAGCCTTTGTTTTATAAGGTCATAAATTTCATTCTTAGCAAAGCTTTGGCTGCATCTGAGAAGTTATTCTGTATGGCATAAGCATTCAGTTAAAATTGGTTTATTTTACTTTTTTCTAATTCTGTGATTAGTTTTTTTTTAAATTTATTTTTTAATTTTTACAGACTTTGTTTTGATTCATTGTACACAAAGGGAGTACAACTTTTCATTTCTATGGTTGTGCATGATGTACATTCATATCATTCATGTAATCATACTTGTACATAGGATAATGATGCCTGTCTCATTCCACCATTTTTCATACCCCCATCCACTCCCCCTCTCATTTCCCTCTTTGTAATCTAAAGTTCCTCCATTCTTCTCTCACCCCCACCCCCCAACATAATTATATATCATCATCCACTTATCAGGGAAAACATTTGGCCTTTGTTTTTTTGGGATTGGCTTATTTCACTTAGCATGAAAATCTCCAATTCCTTCCATTCATCTGCAAATGCCATAAAATCGCCCATGTTCTTGGATAGGCAGAATTAATATTGTCAAAATGGCCATTCTACCAAAGGCACTATACAGATTCAATGCAATTCCAATTAAAATTCCAATGACATTCCTCATAGAAATAGAGAAGGCAATTATGAACTTCATCTGAAAGAATAAAAGACCTCAAATAACCAAAACAATCCTTAGCAGAAAGAGTGAAGCAGGAGGTATCACAATACCAGACCTTAAACTATACTACAGAGCAATAGTAATGAAAACAGCATGGTATTGGCACCAGAATAGACAGGTAGACCAATGGTACAGAATAGAAGACACAGAGACAAACCCACATAAATATAGTTACCTCATATTAGACAAAGGAGTCAAAAACATGCAATGGAGAAAAGATAGCCTCTTCAACAAATGGTGCTGGGAAAACTGGAAATCCATAGTAGTAAAATGAAATTAAACCTCTCACCCTGCACAAAACTCAACTCAAAATGGATCAAGGACTTAGGAATTAGACCAGAGACCCTGCACCAAACAGAAGACAAAGTAGGCCCGAATCTTCAACAGGTTGACTTAGGATCAGATCAGACTCCTTAACAAGACTTCCAAAGCACAAGAAATCAAAGCAAGAATCAATAAATGGGACAGACTCAAACTAAAAAGATTTTTCTCAGCAAAGGATACAATCGATAATGTGAAAAGAGAGCCTAGAGAGTGGGAGAAAATCTTTTCCACACGCACTTCAGACAGAGCACTGATCTCCAAAATTTATAAAGAAGTTACAAAACTTTACACCAAAAATACAAAGAACCTAATCAATAAGTGGGCCAAGGATCTGGACAGATACTTTACAGAAGATGTATAGGCGATCAATAAATATATGAAAAAAGGGTTCAATATCTCTAGTAATTAGAGAAATGCAAATTAAAACAACTCTAAGATTTCATCTTACTCCAATTAGAATGGCTATTATCAAGAACACAAACAATAATAGATGTTGACATGGCTGTAGGGAAAAAAGAACACTTTTACATTGCTGGTGGAGTTGCAGATTGGTACAGCCACTCTGGAGAGCAGTGTGGAGATTACTCAGAAAACTTGGAATGGGCCTACCTTTTGAACCAGTTATCCCACTCCTTGGTTTATACCCAAAGGACTTAAAATTAGCATACTACAGTAACACATCAATGTTTATAGCAGCTCAATTGGCAATAACTAGACTGTGGAACCAAACTAGATGCCCTTCAAAGGATGAATGGATAAAGAAACTGTGGTATAGATACTCAAAGGAATACTACTCAGCCATTAAGAAGAAGAATATTATGGCATTTGTTTTTATTTTTATTGTGATTTTTTTCTAATCATTTTTCCATCATTACCCTGAAATTTAATTTTTTAATTTCTAAGCATGTAAATTTTCTATTTATAGTTTATTATTTTCTTACTTAAATCTATTGTGTCCAGAATGTTGATTCTGAATTATTTCACATCTTTATATTGTTGCAAACTTTTTGAAGCCCATATCTATAATTTTTGCAAATGTCATATTAGCCATAATGTTCTACATATTTCTAATGAATCATTTTCATAATTATACTATATCTTGCCATCTTTTAGATCATTGAGCTAGGTGTGTTAAAATATCTATTATTGTAGAATGTTTATATTTACTCTTAATAATATTTGCTTTGTAAATTTGAGAGCACACAAATTAGAATTCTTTTATGCTCTTGGGATTATATTCTTATTGCCACATATCCATCTTTAGTAATGCTTCCTTTCCTATTTTGTTTTCTATTAATTAATCTATACTAGGTTATTTTTAGTTGGTGTTTGTAAAGTTTGTCTTTTCTTAGATATTTTTACTTTTGAGTTTCCTATACTTTGTATTAAAATTCATGTCTTGTCAGTAGCATGTAGTTTAAAATTTTTGAAGCATGACTATCTTTATCTTTTAATTGGAGTACTTATTCTCTGTATATTTAATAATATCTTTTTGGATTAAGTCTTTAATTTTTTTCCTTTCCCTCTACATTCTTTTTGTGTTAAGATATCTCTTTTTATTGCTTCTCTTTTCTCAATTAACTTGGAGGTAAGGTTATCGACAGAAAGTAAACATGGAAGAAAGAAGGGGCAGAGGTTTGGAGGAAAGAAGAGGTAGAAAAAGAATCTATCAGGGTAGAAAAGTGAAGAATCTAAGGAAATGCAGTAGGACTGCAAGGCAGTCTTTCTGTTATTACTGTTGTTACTGCAAGAATGTTTCTGGTATTACTGGTCAGAAAGCTAAAATGAGTCTCCATGCTCTCCTTTTCATATTCAACAGCATACAGGTGGGTATAGCAGGTGGCATGCATGATTTAATCCTTGGAATATTTTCTGTTAGGATAAAATAATTGAAAGTTGATCAAGGGAGTTAATAATGTTATTATAATGATAAGCCAGAGCATCTAAACCAGCTATAAGAATATTGTCATAAAGGTACAACTGAAACAGATGGGAAACCCCTCTCCTCGCATTATGATCTTATTGTTGCTGACAATTCCTACTCATGGGTTAATTATTCTCCCTGATTCACAAAAAAATTTTAGTGGGTTTTTAAGAAATGAGACTAGATAGAGCAGAACGGTAAGTTAGCAGCTCTGATAATCAAATGCAATTCATGTTAATAGCAACGCAAAATAAAGCAAAGCTTTCTCATACTGTCTGGTGACCCACCCAGAACCTCTTCCACCTACCTGTCCTTTCAGGAACATGCACTATAATCCATATTTTCCATATTAGAAGATACATAAATGTGTTTTTATTAATCATCAAATAGATAACTTACCCCAATTTTAAGTAGAAGAAAGAAAATATATTCACTTGAAATATTTTTTATAGACCTTATGTAAGTGTGAAGCATCTTGGGCTGTCAATGTTATGAAGCTGTGTATTCAAAAACTTAATTTTTGATGTTGCCTCTCTAAAAATTACAATACTGGGAAATGTTTTACACTGGCATCAGTGAATTTTATGACATTACTTTTTCTCTTTTATCAAATTCACTACTTTTAATTCAATTCTTCCAATGCCAGGCATGCCTTTTATATTCTGGTCCTTAGCTGATGAGGTAGTTTCCTTTTATTTCTTTATTAAATCAATTTTTATATGAAATTTATTTTAATTCATACATAAAACAAAATTTTCTATATTAATGAAATATCATGTAATGTTTTGATATATGTATACTTTGTAAAAGATTTAAATTAGGTTAAACATATCTATCTATCCCCTTAAACATTTATGATTACTTCATGGCAGAAACCTTCAAAATCCTTTTTCCTAGCTTTTTGAGATAAACATAAGATAATTCATTAGCTCCAGTCACACCAGAATTTCTTGTTTGTATCTAACTGCAACTCTGTACCCATTGACAAGCCTTGCCACATTCCCTTCTCCCCACTATTGTCTCCAGCCTCTGGTAACCGCTGTTCTCCTCTCAACTCCTGTGTAATCAACATTTTATATTTCACATACCTGTCTTTTGGCACCTGACTTAGTTCTTAATGAACCTCAGTTCCATCCACATTGTTGCAAATGGCAGCCTTTCATTCTCTTTCATGGATGAATAGTATTCCGTTATGATATGTATCCCATTTTCTTTATCCACTCATCAGTTGATGGGCACTTAGGCTGATGCCACAACTTGGCTAATGCCAACAGAGCTGCAATGAACATGGGAGTGCAGTTGTCACTCCCATGACATTGATTTCATTTCCTTTGGATACATAAATATACCCAGTAGAGGGATTGCTAGATCTTATAGTAGTTTTATTTTTAAATTTTTAAAAAAAATTTTTTTAGTACTGGGAATCGAACTCAGAGGCATTCGACCACTGAGCCACATCCCCAGCCCTATTTTGTATTTTATTTAGAGACAGGGTCTCACTGAGTTGCTTAGGGCCTCGCTAAGTTGCTGAGGCTGCTTTGAACTCTCCATCCTCCTGCCTCAGCCTCCGGAGCCTCTGGGAATACAGGTGTGCCACCGTGCCCAGCAGTAGTTTTATTTTAATCTTTTGAGGATCTGTCATACTTCTACTGCTTTCCATAGTGGTTGTACTGATTTACACTCTCACCAACAGTGCACAGGAGTCTTTTTCTCCACATCCTCACCAGCATGTGTTCCTTTTTGTCACTGTGATTTTGATTTCATATGTTTGTTGACCATTTGCATGTTTTCTTTTGAGGAATGCCTAGGTAGGTTCATTGTCCATCATTGAATAAGTTTGTTTTGCTCTTAATTTTTCTGAGTCCTTATATATTCCTTGTATTAATCTTGTCAGATATGCATTTTGCAGGCATTTTCCCACTATTTAGGCTATTTCTTGACTCTGTTGCCTGTTTCCTTTTTCATGCAGAAGGATTTTAGCTGTAATCCCATTTGTGTATTTTTGTTTTTGTTTCCTGTACTTTTGGTGTCTCGTCCAAAAAAAATCCTTGCACACGCCCCTGACCTGAAGCATTTTGTCCATATTTTCCTTTAGTAATTTCATTGTTTCAGGTCTTACATTTGATCCATTTTATGTTGATTTTTGTAACTAGTGAGAAATAAAGATCTGGTTTCATTCTTCTCTGTGTATATACCAAATAGTCTCAGGACCATTTACTGAAAAGACTGACGTCTTCAAGTATGATGTTGGTTTTCAGTTCATTTAGATAGCCTTTAGTGTGTTCAGGAATGTTTCATCTAGGCCCAATTTGTTCAGTTTTTAATCGTGAAGGGATGTGGAATTTCAGGGAATACTTTTTCTGCATTTATTGAAATAGTCATATTTTTAGCATTTGTTTAGTTGATGTGATGTGTTACACATCTAATGATGTGCGTGTATTGAACCATCCTTGCACTTCTGGGATAAGTGCCCCTTTATCAGGATGGATGATTTTTCTGATTTGTTGTTGGATTTAAATCATTAAATTTTATTGAGAATTTTCACATCTATATTTATTAGAGATGTTGATCGAGAGTTTTTGTTGTTGTTGCTGTGTCCTTGTCCGGTTTTGGAATCAAGTATGTTGGTCTTGTAAAATGAGTTTGGGAGAATTCCCTTCCTTTTGAATTTTTGCAATAGTTTGAGAATAATTGTATTAGATATTCCCTTAAAGTTTGATAAAATTCAGTAATGAAGCCATCTGGGCCTAGACTTTTTTTTGTTGGAAAACTTTTCACTACTAATTCAATTTTACTAATTGTTATTATTCTGGCTAGATTTGCAAGTCTTCCTGGTTAAATTTCAAAAGGTTATATGTATAGAAATTTTGTGTTTCTGTGGTATCAGTTGTAATGTTTCCTTTTTCATTTCTAATTTTATTCATTTGGATCTTATTTTTTAATTATTTAATTTAGCGAAATGTTTGTTAATTTGTTTATTTTTTAAAAACTACCTTCATTGATATTTTCTCCTGTTATTTTATTATTTTGTTTATTTCTGCTCTGATCTTTGTGATTTATTTCCTTCTACTAATTTTGGGTTTGAATTATTCTTGTTCTACAGGATTTTAAGATACATTGTTAAGTTGCTTGAAATTTTTCTTTTTTTGATGTAGGTGTTTATGGCTATAAACATTCTTCATAATATTGTTTTTGCTGTATCCCATAAATTTTGGTATATTTTTGCTTCCATGTTCATTCATTTCAAGAAATAATGTATTTTCCTTTTTCTTTCCTTAATGATTGTTATTCTTTCACTAGCAGTTCAGCATGCACAGACCTGGTTCAAACACACCTGGCAACGTGAGCTGTGATCAGAAAAATGTAGTACATTCCATGATGGTAGCGTATGTTAATTCTATGCAAGTACTCTAACTCTAGTTTGTTAAGTACATCTGTAGTCTCAGGTGAAATAGTGTTGGTTTTCAATCCAAAGAATCTTATTTTGGGATTAATCTTTTAAGACCTGTAAATATCATGAGGTTTACTCCACTGATGATGCCATTCCAATTGAACCTGTTAAATTTTCACTGCCACGTAATTTGTACTCTCTTATCTTCCTGGATCCCCATACATACATACATACATACACAGAGGAATCCTATTCTCCCTAGAGATTCCTTATAAGTGGAAAATGGCAAAGAAGAACTGGTTTATATATGTTATGGGTTTAAATTTTTTCCCTTCTTTCAAATCTCTTAGGATAACTTATAAGTCACAGAAGGCTAAGAAGTTTGGGAATTTAACTTGGGAGGGTTATATAAGTTGATGTATTAATGACAAAAACCTGATTATGTTAGCAGCTGTTTATCCATTGGTCATATTACAGAGAGGAAATGTGGTTGGGAACAAAGACAGTAGAGATATGGAACTAGGTATAAGAGACACTTGATTGGCCTTATTGTGTTAGTCTGCTTTCCCTCACTGACCAAAATACCTGAAAAAAAAAAAACAACTTAAAAGAAGAAAGATTTATTTTGTCTTATGGTTTTAGTGATTTCAGTTCAAGGTTAGCCACCTCCATTGCTTTACTTCTGAGGCAAAGCTGAGCATCATGGAAAAAGCTCTTCACTACATGGCATCTGGTAAGCAGAAAGAGAGGAAGGAAGGCCTTGGACAAGACATAGTCCCCAAGAGCATGCCCCCAAAGACTTACTCCTTCCAAAGAGGCCCTACATCCTACAATTTCTACACCCCCCAGTAATGCCATCAGCTATGAATCCCTCAATGGATTAATCCATTGATGAAACAAGAGCCCTCAGGATCTAATCACTTGCCAAAACCTTCACCTCCAAACATTGAGATATTAGGGACCAAGCCTTCAAACCATGAGCCTTTAGGGGACATTCCAGATGCAAACTGTAACACTTCTTCAATAGTTAAGGAAGTCAAGGCTCTTTGGGAATGTGGTATTGGGTGGTGACATCAGGCATTCTGTCACTTAGAGATTGCATGGCCTTAGGCTAGTTCTTTAATATTCAGAATTTCAGCTTTTTCAGGTATAAAGTGAAAACATCAAGGTTCATCCTGAATAGCCCAGAAGATTGTGAATATCTTAGAGCAATAATTATATAATTAATATAATTTGTGTGATTTATTTAATTTCTATTTAGCAAGTGAAACCCTCTGCTACCTGTCCTCTCTGAGGGCCCATGAGGTGACATCTCCTACTCACTTGTTTCTGCACTAGAATAGGGCTGCAAGGTGGCTGGAATCTGGGCTCTGAGAGTCCCACCTGGTGGCTTCCTGATACATTTTCTGGCATAGAATTGACCCACAACACATGAATGAATGTGTACATTGCAGACTGGACAACTCACCACCATTTCCTCCTCTGCACTAGCATAGAAGCCCTTTTAGCTTCAAGGCCACATTTTCCTGTCCAAATGGACCTTGGAATGTTGGGAGGGGAACACACATGTTTACTCAAGAATTCTGAATTCTCTGCCAATGGATGGTACCCTATTGACACATTTCTGGCTATTTTTATTTCCATCAACTTGGATGGATAACCAGTACCTACTCTTCCCCTAACTATAATATAGTCACATTTATTAAAAGTCACTTTGGGACTGTATTTGTGAAATCAGGTTCTTGGACTCTTGAACTCTGTGAGTTCATTTTGATACTTACTACTTAGCTTATGACCTCCTGTGAATGTCACATGTGTCTCAGTCACCAACAAGTTATCTCTCTTCCCTGAATGGAAGTTCAGCAATTAGGGGAGGGGAGTGTTAACATCTTTTTCCAGGTTTCCTTCTCCTTTTCCCATTTTAATCCTGTCTTCCTCTTCTTAGAAAAGACCTTCCTTCTCCTCTTCTTCTTAGAACCCAGGCCCACATCTACCTCCCTCTTTCTGGTGGACTGCAGTCCAACAGTCCAGGAATGAAGCATGTGTGCTTAACTCTGCTCCCCAACCTTGAGAGCCCACTCTTCCTGAAGCACACTGGGATCAGGCTCTTCATGGAAAAAGAACCAGGACAGTGTTCTGGGAAGGTTTGCCCATAGGAGTCTGTGGTCTGGGGTGGATGATTTGGCCTGGACAGAAACTGAGAACATGACAGAAGCTTCATCCGAACTGGTGCTGGCTGAGTCCAGGGAGGGGAGTGTGCTCTTTTTTCTCTCCAGTCACAGCTTGTCCCCTTTCTCCCATACACGTGCACTTCATTGTGCAAAAGCTGTACAACAGTGCAGCCTTGATTTATGAAGGCTGCGTTTCTTCCCTGATCCTGGCTGGCACAGTGCTGGAGGCTTTGCTTTTATGTGTCCACGTCTGGGGGCAACTGGCAACCAGCTGTTGGAAATTGGTTTAAGAAAATAATAAAAATAAAAATATCCACGGACTATCCTGTTGTTCCAGGTTTTTGGTACCTGCCATCAGCTTTGGAATAAGGGAGTCTTTCCCCTTGGAATGAGATTTCTCTATGACACACAGATTTATATTGTGCTAGAATGATTGCTAGGTACCAAGGGGTCACACCTAAGGGCTAAGTTAATAAATGAGACTTTTAAAATAATAAGTCACATGCCCCCCAGCCCCTTTCTTTCTAGAGTCTCTAACCTCTACATATGTAATGTACTCTCAAGTGTTGGACTTCTGCTGAACTTAGGTATCTCTGGGGTGGAAGTTAACACCTGGGAGAGCCCGGCTGCAGGGATCAGCAGCATGAGCTCTCCACCCATGTGAGGATTATGATGAGGGCAGGCACCAATGCAGAAAGAAAGGGGCAGATTATTTTGGGGGAACAGCACCCTCACATATGTGAGCAGTGTTGTAGAGAAAAGGGAAGAGATCTCCTTAATGACCACGATTCTCTGAATATTTTGAGTTACAGGTCCTTCATGAGTATTCAGTACTGTGTATGTATGTGATCCAGGCCAAACACCTCTCTTTATTTACTTGTTTATAATTGATCTGACCCAAACTTTCCATAGAGACTGAGATGCCTTACAAGGAAATACATGAAGAATAAGACAATTAACATTTAACTAGAAGGTGTGCACTGAGGGGAAAATAAACATATAAAATCTACACGCCAGCAGTTGGCAACTTCAATTGCTCAGTGAATTAGTTCTGTTGGGTGTAAATGGGCATTTCTTGAAAAGGTTGTTCTGTATTCAAACAAATTAAGTAATTCTGGGTGGAGAAAAGCTAAACAGATTTTTTTTTTTCCTGCAGAATTCCCAGGTCCCTTAGTTTGCTAAAAAGTACTATAATCTTCTGCAGATTACATAGGGGTTCTGCAGAACATACTGCATGAGAGATGGACCAATGCCAAAATGATTTCTCGACTGGAACAACAGTTGAAGTTCCAAACTCCTTGGGAATGAAGGGAAAAAGAACATTTTGACAAAAGAATAATTTTTACTTCTGAAGATGAGAATGACCCTATTTAAAAAAAATAATTTTAAGGGGTGTGGCCCATGAATTCTTACCTTACTAAATTGTATATGAGCACTGAGCACTGGCTTTGCAGATAAAGAAAACATGCTTTTCTTAGGATCATTTCTTATTTGACCCATAATACAACATGGCAAACACTGGGGGGGGGTTATCAGATGTTAAAAAGAAATCAAGTTTCTAAAAGGTAGCATTACCAGATAAAGTATAGGAACTCCAATAAAATTTAAATTTTAGGTTAACATCATTTTAGTATAAGTATGTGCAAATGTTGCATGGGACATTCTTATACTACAAAATCACTCCTTTAGTTGAAATTAAAACTTAATTGGGTGTCCTGCATTTTTACTTACTAAGTCTAACAACTCTACTGAAAGGTGAAGGTCCAAACCACGTGTTGGAATCATGCAGAAGCCTCCACTATGCAATAATCACCAGTCATAGCCTTGCCATCGCCCCCTCAAATGGCCCACTCTGATTGGAGGACTTACTTGTCAAATCTGTCTTCACTTGCCCCACCGCCAAATCTCAAGAGTGCTGGTTCTTATCTCTGCATTTCCCTGGGAAAGTGTCTTGTTGACCTGTTGGAATCATCTCAAGTTGGCACTCAGCCTCCCAGTTCCCTGGAGTCAATGACCAGCCTTGAGAAGGAGCATTTAGTGGGTTGTCATGAGCCAGCAAGGATTTTACCTCCAAGGCCTGCCCCCCCCCCCAGTATTTATCACACCATCTCTGCACTTGTAGTATATTATTAGCCTTTTATGCCTTCCCTGTCACCTGTTGAAATGAGAATGCAAGGTCTCTGGGCCTCTGCAGCCCTTTCCCTTACATTAACTTAAGTCACACCAGATGTGGGCCTTTACCGCTTAGGAAGACTAATTGATTTCACCAGTCACAATACTCCTATTGTTTTTATTTTAACACAAATAAACACTGTGGTGGGTTTTCTCTTCCTTCTCTCTCTCTCCTCTGGCCAAAAGAGCCAAAGGTTATTCAATTAAAGGCATCCAGAAAGTGTGTGATGAAAAATCAATATATGGAGTACATCTACTATTAAAGAAGGGGCGGGAGTGGGAAGGAAAGAAAAGAAAGGAGAAGGATAAAGGGTTGTAGGGAAGAGGGAAGGAAGCCTCTGAGGGACCGGCAGTAACTCTGATGGATGGCTGGTGTGTGTGAGACATTATTATTTGTTATGTGAGTGCAGGGAGATGGCAGCCGAGCTGAGCAATACACCTGCTGAGCTCCAAGCAGCCAAAACAGCTGCACGCATTGATTTAGAAGCTTGCTACTTGGGGCTCCAGGAACGAATCAAGCGACAGCTCATAAAAAAAGAGGGTTTTATGATTTCCCCCCCTCTCTCTGTAAGCAAACGGCCACATCATATGTTTTCCTAATGCGGTCATAACTCAAAATTAAATCCCAGCCCAAGGTGTCAGCCTGGTGCCATGTCAGTATTGTAACGGCTTGTTTTAGAGGTAGCCATGGAGACGGCGGAGGAAGGATGGGGGAAGGTTTAGGAAGGTGGGCAGGGGTACAAGGTACTTTCTGCATCAGCGTGGCTTAGACACTTAAGAACAATTCACTATTTTGTTTTAATGATGAGCAAATTAGCAGAGTTTAGTTGGCGATGCCATGCTAATCTCAACCTCTAAGTGACATTGCTGAGATGCAAAGTACTGTCCCAATAGGGAGAGACTTCCTGCCCAAGTGAGGAAGGGTGAGTCCTGGAGGAAGTGCTGCCCAGATGAGGCTCTTGGGGACACTGTCTCCTCTCACACTTCAAAACTGGTTGTTGATCATATGGAATGGGATGGAGCCAAAGTACTTCTGGGAAATGCTGAGTGAAGGTGGCTTCTATAAAAGGTCTGTCAGATTACCCCAAAGCTACCACTTGACTATGCGTGGTCAAAGTGCTATGGGCTCCAATAATGCCAGATAAATCTCCATGCAGTACCCTCTCTAAAGGTGAGGAGAAACTACAGGACATGGAGGTAGGTAAGCTCATCTGTAGGATTCGATAGTTCCAAGGATCATTAAGTAGCTTCTGAGTACCCGACTGTTTGAAAACTGTTCTCAAATGAGCAAATGAATGAAAGAATGAGTGAAAGAAAAACACGGATGTGTGCTTTATCGCTAATAGTTCTATAACGGCATAATCATGGCAAGAGAGAATAAAATAATGCTTTTCTTTCAAAGCCCAAATCAGCAAGTCTCTGTGTAATCCCCGAGGCTCAGACATTAGTCTAGTCTCTTACCTTGACGTTTTTGCTTGCAGAGCGGCCATCCATCAACCTGCTCTCTGCCATTACTCAGAAGACAACGCACCCCAGTTGACCTCTCTCTTGAATTCTCATTCTGCATCTTCAGCTGCCTATAGTACATTGCACTTAAATTTCATATTATGCCCCATTTTCTTTCCTTAATCAGGTTTTTATCCTCATTTTCTGCTTTTCATTATGGCACTACATTAGTCTTAGTCACTAAAGCTCAAAATATCATGCATAACTTTGGCTTTCCTTCCTAGTTTTAAGCAGACGCCACATTCTCCTTCCTTCTTGCACAATGTGTCTGGTCTATAATTTCCTTCTAGCCTCTACTGTCACTTCCGAGTTCAGGACTGTATTATCTCATGTGTGAGCCATAGCCATCACTTCTCATTTGATCTCTCTTCCTCTTGATGCCAGGCTCCTGTTCCACTCAGGTCTTACAGCAACCCAGCCCTTTGCAGATTTGGGGTAAGTTTCCCCAATAATAATATCCTTCCCCAAAAGCCCTCACTTCTCACAGAATAAAACCTAATTATTGTCATCTGGCATTTAAGGAATAATCTTGCCTTCACAGTTTCATTTCCTAATGGTAACCAATATAAAGATCTGTATCAGTAAATGTAATATTAAATGTAATATCAGTAAATGTAACAATAATAAATAAAATTATCAAATGGATGTATCCATCAGAACACTGGGCATGTTACATGCACATTTCTAAAAAATTCTTAGAGCAATTCTATAAGGAAGACACTATTATCTTTATTTGCAGACAACAAAATTAAAGCACAATGGAGCTACATGTCTTGCCCAGGGTCACATGTAGGAGAGCTGGAATTTGACCAGTGGACCCTGACCCCACAGGCACTTAGAAGCCACCACTCGGCCTCCTGAAGACACCCAGGCTGCACTACCTCATGCCTCTGCTTGCCTACCTCCCTTTTCTACATTGCCTTCTTGCCTCCTCTATTTAAGATAATCTTAATATAAGCACTTTTGAAATTCTCTTCCTCTAAACATGTGTGCTTAAAGGGAATGCTCTTCCCTAGAAAAACTGGGGTGTCCACAGTCTCCACCACTCACTGACATCCATGTGCTAGCAGGCAGCCACACGCCCCACACTTTTATGTTTCCTTCACTCCCTGACAGGGTGACTTGCCCAGGTACTTTACAAATAGCTAACTAACAGAATGAAGAACTCCGAAAACAAACTATACCAGGACCACCTCTCGCCTCATTCTTCATCCCCTGCCTGGTATTAAAATTTGATTTTGCAACACTGTAGTTTTTTTTTTTTTTTTTTTAAAACATGATCTTTTAATTGCCTTTGAGCTGTTATTAACAACACTTGACACTCTGTAGACACTTTTCTCTTTCTTAAACTGCTGAGAAGTTTACCACTCTCATCTGGTAACATATTATGAGTTTGTTTACCAATGATTGGATAAAAGTTACTGATCAGATTTCTGAGAGTTTAGACATGAATGTGTCAGCTTTTGGAAGAAAAGGAATGGTGATGTTTGCGTTGTGTGGAGTGCTGTAAGGCAGTCCTGATTCTCCAAGGGTAAAATATATGTTAGACAGAGGAACAGTGAAAACCTGGAGAGGAAAACACAGGAGATGGCTGCAGACTACTTTTGTTTAGATGAATCACTGGGATACTAAAGTTTCAGATTAATTTAAGCAAACCACATCTATATGTCCTGAATCACCTATCACTTAATTCTGAGCACTTAACTGTGTTCAGGAGAGTATTTCTGTAATTAGTTGTGTGACAAAGTGGTATATTAGATCTTTCTGGGTTTTTTTTTTTTTGCTTCCTGCATTATGAAATATGAATATGACCGTGAAAATTCTGTAACTGATATAGTTGTATTTGACAGAATTTTACACATTTAAAATGCTAAATGCTACATCAGAGGGCTGTATTTCTAGGAATAAGTTAGCAAATGTTTTCTCATGAAGATTGAATTTTCCCACAGGACGCTCTTAAAATTAGTCTGTTATGTGTGTGAAATCACTGGCTGTGTGTCTACGATGCTGGCAACTAAGCGAATTGGCTAGTTGTTTTTATTTTTTCTATGACTCCCTCCCTCCATCAGTATTTTATTATTCTGCATTTTTAATGGCTGAAGGTGCATAAGACATTTTCAAAGCATTCCAATATTTGCTCTTAAAGCCTTACCTCCCATTATTAATAAAATGAAGCTTATAATTTTGAAGGCCTAGCGCCAGGGTTTTCAATCCCTGCTTTTTATTTATCATTCATCCAGTGAATATTTATTGAATGTGTATTATATGTCAGAAGTAGAGCTATGTATTGATGATAAAATTGCCCATCTAATTACTTTATTCCGTCTAGTCCTAGGTACAAACTTTTACCATCTGGCTGCATTGGTTTTCTAAGTCCTGATCATCATCCAACTCTAATAGATTACAAATTCCAGGGATTTTTTTATCCTGCTATTAATTGCTATTTTCAATTGAAAAACAATTTGTGACCATACATTTATATTGGGTTTAAAGAATAATAAAAAAAAGCCACTTACCCATCACCCAATTAAAAAAAATACCCTGTCAATGATTCTCTTTTCCTAAATCACATCAACTTTCTTTACCCACTACAAGTAATACTGACTTGAAAAAAAAATTTGCGGTTCACATTTTTTTAAAGACTCATCTATATTGTTATGTGTTTAGTAGTTAAATAATTTTCACTGCTATGTACTATTTTAAAATTTGTTTTTAAATTTATCAGTGAATAGATAGGGAGTGGGTATCACTCTTTTTTGTTTCTTTATTTTTGACTTTCTTTTCTACTACTAATAATTCTGTTGTGACCGTTCTTATTCTTCTGTCCTGTTGCAAGATAGTTGAGCTTCTTCTCAGAATGAGGTAGCTGTATATCCTCTTTTAACTTTTGCTTGGTAATACAAATTACTTAACATGGTGATGCCAAACTACCCGGCCACCAACAAGTAAGGGTTCTCATTATTCAACAGTCTCACCAAAAGGTCAATATACATAGAATTTTTGACCACCTGGCAAGGATAAGTGGTACATCATTGTGGTTTCATTGTGTGTTTTCTTGATTAGAAACACATATTCATTGGCCATTTGTATTGTGTTTTCTCTTCTGTAAAATGTTTGCTCATGAAATTTGACCTTTTTTATTAATTTGTTTTCTTTATTGATTCATAGATTGTGTGTGTATGTGTGTGTCTGTGAGAGAGAGAAAGAGAGAGAGAGAGAGAGAGAGAGAGATATTTTTAACTTGGTATTTGACTTTCAGGTTTTAAATTCTGATGAGCTAAATTTCTCCACTTTAATGGAGTTAACTTTAGCAATCCCTTCTCTTTGTTAAGATTTAAAATTTTAAAAGAGAAGCCCTAGGTTCCCAACAAACTTAACAGGAAGGCAAAAGTTTTATCAAATGTCCCCTGCCCTACATGTGGGTAGCCTCGGTCATTGTCAACATCACCCCCAGCGTGGTGGGTGTGGTATAGCTGGGAGGCACACTGATACACCAGGATTACCTGAAGAGCATAGTTTACATGAGGGCTCGCACTTGGCTTTTGTGCATTCTATGGGTTTGGACAAATAGGTAATGACATACATATCATCAGAGCATTAAACAGAGTACATCCCCTGCCCTAACGATTGTCAGAAAAAATAGATCCTCTGTATTCCTAGTCATCCTTCTCTCCACCTCTAACCCCTGGAAGCCACTCAGCTTTGTAACAGTCTCACAGTTTTGTCCAATCCCTTCCCCATTCCTTTTTTTCCCCCCCCTGTGATCAGACATGCTGGACAAGCACTCTATCACTGATAGATATACTCTTGGCCCCTTCCTTTTGATTTGCAGTTTTTGTTGTTGAAAATCTTCTACTATGACATTTCCCTAAAACTATATATATATATGAAGACTATATATATAGTCTTCATGTGTACACTCAATATATCTGGAATTTATTTCTTTTAATACAATGGGAAGTAGGGATGCAATGTTAAGGTCTCCTCCCTGGACAACTAATAACTCTGTCACTCCTTATTTGCAATATTAATTCTGTTCCAGTTCAATATCACTGTGTGGGTCTTTTTCTCAACTTTTCATTCTAATCCATTGATCTATATGTTTATTTCCAAAGCATGATTATGCTCTCTTAATTACTTTATCTTTCTAAAACTCTTGACTGTGAAAGTTCCTCCTCCTGTTTCTGTACCCTGGACATACAGTTCCTTTTCATATAAACAGCTGTTCTAAGTTCTTCAATATTCTTCCATGGATACACAGAGTACTTTATACACATCAAGCTTATCTGTGTATAAAAGCTCTCCTTCCATTTTTGTCATGACCATATATACTTTTCTGACATATCCTATATTTTCCTTTATTTCTAATAAGATATCGATATATTTAACTAGTACCTGAAAGGCTTTCTTTTCTATTTTTGAAAACATTCTAAGACTGCATCATAGTTTATCAGTCCCCTAGGGCTATGGTTTGAATATGGTTCCTCATCACCAAAATTCATGCTGAACTGTGATTCTAAATGTAATGGTATTAAGAGGGGAAGGGGTGGGGAAGGGGTATGGGGACAGGAAGGACAGTAGAGTGAGACAGGCTTTATTACCTCATGGACATACATGACTGTGTGACCAATGTGATCCTACAATACGTACAATCAAAAAAATGAGAAATTAAACTCCACTTCTGTATGATTTATTAAAATGCATAAACGCATTCTACTGTCATGCATAGCTAATTAGGACAAATTAAAATTTTTTTAAAGAAATAAGATGACTCCAGCTAGCAAAGGAAGCTATGGAACTGTTTTCCCCCCAGGAAGAGTTTTTTTCAGTAACATTTTGGCAGAGGGAAAATCTAATTATAAAATCTTTGCTGTCTAGAAAAGAAATGTCAAAATAAAATGAGTGTTGTCATAAAATAAAAAGAGGGTGATGGGAAGGGCTGGGGTTGTGACTCAGTGGAAGAGCGCTTGCCTAGCATGCATGAGGCCCTGGGTTCAATCCTCAGCACCACATAAAAATAAGTAAATAAAATAAAGATATTGTGTCCATCTACATGAAAAATAAAAAAAGAGGTGGTGGGAGATTTAAAAGGTGATGAGGCCTTCAAGAGGCTAGTGTCTTTCTCAGGAGACTGGCTTAATTCTCACAAGTGCCAGTTGTTATACATTGGATCATTTCCTTTTTTCCCCTCCCTTTCTTCCATACATGCCCACCTTTCTTTTCTCTTTCCTGGGGTGCATTGATATAGCATGTGTCCCTCACCAGAAGACAAGAAGATGCTCGTGCCGTGCCCTTGGAATTCCAGAACAGTGAGCCAAAATAAACTTCTTTTCTTTATAAATCATCCACTCCAAAGTACTCCCTTATGGGAACAGAAAATGGGACTAGACACCCCAATGACAAAACTTTTACATCACTTAAACATTTTTGCTAAGAAAAATGCTGAAAATTAATTACTTTAAATATATATTTCAATATATTTTTTGTTTCTGCATAGAATAAAACCCAAGAAATAAAATTCTGTATGCACTTTAAGTAAGTAAATAAATTACACAAAATTTTAAATATTTTAAGTATGATTTTTAAAAATTTATAAATAAAACTTATAAACACATTTTTAGGGATAGCACCATCAATTTAAATTTTTAAAAGCAATGTAAGAAAGTACTTATTTTTCCAGAGATTTGCCAGAGCAATGTATTATCAAACCTTGCCCTTTACGCAGCTAATTAAAAAGTGGTAGAGTAGTGGATCTTAAAACATCTATCTTGCTATTATTAAAAACATACATGTCTTTGTATGTTGAAGAGCTATTTATATTTCTTTTTTGATGACCTGTATATTAATATTATGTTTCCATCTTTCTATTGGATCTATTTATTTATTATAATCATTTTATAGGAGTTCTTTGTATACTGATGAAATTAGTCCTTTCTGTGTGACGGATATAGAAAATATTTCCCCTACTTTATAATTTGTCTTTTGATTCTACCCTTCTTCCATGATTACCTGCTATGCAGGAAGTTTGAATTTTGTGTTTATTAAGGTCCTATTTTGTGATTTCTGTATTTAGTATGTAGTTAGAAAGCTCTTCTTCAATGCTTGGTATGGGGGTGGGGCACATGCCTGGAATCCCAGCTACCTGAGAGGTGGAGGAGGGAGGATCACAAATCAGAGGCCAGCCTGGGCAACTTAGGGGAGGTTCTGTCTCAAAATAAAAATAATGTTTTTAGAAGGGTTTGGAAAGTAGCTCATTGTTAGAGCATTTGCCTAGCAAGTGTGAGACTCTATATTCAATCCCTAGTACTGGGAAAAAAGAAAAAAGAAAGAAAAGAAAGCTAGATTTTGCACTTTCCCACTCTCATAAGGAAAAAAAAAAAATCAGGATTTTTTTATAATGCTCTAAGGTGTCATGGGAATGTTTTTTTCATTTTAAATTAATCCTGAAAAACTATAAAGTATAGATAAGGTACAGGTCTAATGTAATTTTTTTCTAGAGAATACTAAAGTTTTCAAAGAAGTTTACTAAATATTAAGTCACTTTTCACTGATGTAAGATACCATAGCTATCATGTTTGGTTTTAGCTGTCTATTGGTGCGTAACAAGCCTTTCAGACATTTAGCAACTTAGACCAATGCACATTTTATTTGCTCGTAGTTCTGTGGATTAGCAATTTGCATGGGACTGAACTGGGCAGTTATACTGTTGGTCTCACCTGAGGTCACATTTGATGGGAGACTGGCATAGGAGACCAATTTGAAATCTTCCTGAATTATCTTATTGCTCGTAATTTTTAAAAAATTTATTATTGCAGATTTTTCAGGTAAATATTCATATTATACTCACATAGCAAGAATTCTCTCCTTTCTAATTTTTACATTTCAAATTTCTTTGTATTATTAGCTCATTATGTTTGTTAGTACTTCCAAACAATGTTAAATAATGGTGGGAAGAGTGAGCATCATTCCTCTGTCCTTGACTTTGTTTATTTTTTTTCTTTTTATTTACTTATTTAATTTTAATTCATTGAACACAAATGGAGTATAGCTATTGCTTCTCTGGTTGAACACAAAGAAGAGTCACACCATCTGTGCATTCATACATGTACACAGGGCAATGATGTCTGTCACACATTCTGTTATTGTTCTTACCCCCTAACCCCGACCCCACCCCTTCCTTCTCTCTATGTTATCTACCCCTCCTCCATTCTTGCCACCCTTCCACCATGCATTATACATCATTATTCACTTATCAGAGAGACCATTCAGCCCTTGGATTTGAGGGATTGGCTAATCTCACTTAGCATAACAGTCTCCAACATCATCCATTTACCTACAAATGCCATAATTTTATTCTTCTTTATGACTGAGTAATATTCCATTGTGTATATATACCACAGTTTCTTTATCCATTCATCTATTGAAGGGCATCTAGGTTGGGTCCACAGTCTAGCTATTGTGAATTGGGCAGCTATGAACATTGATGTGGCTGCATCACTGTAGTAATCTTATTTTAAGTCCTTTGGGCATAGGCCAAGGAGTGGGATAGCATGGTCAAATGGTGGATCCATTCCAAGTTTTCTAAGGAATCTCCATACTGCTTTCAAGAGTGGCTGCACCAACTTGCAATCCCACTAGCAATGTATGAGTGTACCCTTTTCCCTACATACTCGCCAACACCTGTTGTTGCCTGTATTCTTAATAAAAGACATTCTAATTGGGGTAAGATGAAATCTTAAGGTAGTTTTGATTTGCATTTCTCTTATAACAAGGGATGCTGAACATTTTTTCATAAATCTGTTGATTGTTTGTAGATCCTATTCTGTGAAGTGTCTGCTCATTTTCTTAGACCATTTATTGATTGGGTTATTAGTGTTCTTGGTGTAAAGATTTTTGAGTACTTTGTAGATTCTAGACATTAGTGCTCTATCTGAAGTATGTGTGGTAAAGATTTTCTCCCACTCTGAAGGCTCTCTCTTCACATTGCTGATTGTTTCCTTTGCTGAGAAAAAGCTTTTTAGTTTGACTCTATCCCAATCATTGATTCCTGCTTTTATTTCTTGCACTTTGGGAGTCATGTTAAGGAAATCTGGTCCTAGGCCAACATGATGAAAATTTGGCCCTATTTTCTCTTCTATTAGGTGCAGGGTCTCTGGTCTAATTCCTAGGTCCTTTATCCATTTTGAGTTGAGTTTTGTGCAGGGTGAGAGACATGGGTTTAGTTTCATTTTGCTGCATATGGATTTCCAGTTTTCCCAGCACCATTTGTTGAAGAGGCTGTCTTTTCTCCATTGTATGTTTTTGGCTCCTTTGTCAAGTATGAGATACCTGTATTTATGTGGGTTTGTCTCGGTGTCCTCTATTCTGTATCATTGATCTATCTCTCTATTTTGGTGCCAATGCCATGCTGTTTTTGTTACTATTGCTCTGTAGTATATTTGAAGATCTGGTATTGTGATACCCCCTGCTTCGCTCTTCTTGCTAAGAATTGTTTTGACTATTCTGGGTCTCTTATTCCTCCAAATGAATTTCATGATTGCTTGCTCTAATTCTATGAGGTCCATCATTGGGATTTTAATTGGAATTGCATTGAATTTGTATAGCACTTTTGGTAGTATGGTCATTTTGACTATATTAATTCTGCCTATCCAAGAACATGGGAGATCTTTCCATCTTCTCAGATTTTCTTTAATTTCATTCTTTAGTGTTTTGTAGTTCTCACTGTAGAGGTCTTTCACCTCTTTTGTTATGAAAGAATGAAAAGTCAACAAATCAATGACCTCACATTACAGCTCAAAGTCCTAGAAAAAGAGGAACAGATCATCGCCAAAAGTAGTAGAAGATAGGAAATAATTAAAATCAGAGCTGAAATCAATGAAATTGAAACAAAAGAAACAATTCAAAAAATCGACAAAACAAAAAGTTGGTTCTTTGAAAAAATAAACAAAATTGGTAAACCCTTAGCCACACTAACAAAGAGAAGGAGAGAGAAAATCCAAATTACTAAAATTCATGATGGAAATGGAAATATTACAACAGACACAATTGAAATAGAAAACATAATTAGAAGCTATTTTGAAAATCTATACTCCAACAAAATAGAAAACATGGAAGACATCAACAGGTTCTTAGAGGCATATGAGCCACCCAAACTGAATCTGGAGGACATACACAACTTAAATAGATCAATTTCAAGCAAGGAAATAGAGGAAGTCATCAAAAGCCTACCAACAAAGAAAAGACCAGGACTGGATGGATTCACAGCTGAGTTCTACAAGACCTTCAAAGAAGAGCTCATTCCAATACTCCTCAAAGTATTGAAATAGAGGAGGAGGGAACCCTTCCAAACTCATTCTATGAAGCTAATATCACCCTGATACCAAAACCAGAGAAGGACACATTGAGGAAAGAAAATTTCAGACCAATATCCCTAATGAACAATATCCCTAGATGCAAAAATTCTTAACAAAATTTTAGTAAATCGCATACAAAAGCATATAAAAAAGATAATGCACCATGATCAAGTGGGTTTCATCCCAGGGATGCAAGGTTGGTTCAACATCCAGAAATCAATAAATGTAATTCACCACATCAACAGACTTAAAGTTAAGAATCATATGATTATTTCAATAGATGCAGAGAAAGCATTTGATAAAATACAGCACCCCTTCATGCTCAAAACACTAGAAAAAGTAGGTATAGTAGGAATGTTCCTTAACATTGTAAAGGCTATCTATGCTAAGCCCACAGCCAACATCATTCTAAATGGAGAAAAATTGAAAGCGTTCCCCCTGAGAACTGGAACAAGGCAGGGATGCCCTACTTTCTCCACTTCTGTTCAACATTGTCCTTAAAACTCTAGCCAGAGCAATTAGACAGACAAAAGAAATTAGAGGAATACGAATAGGAAAAGAGCTCAAACTATCCCTATTTGCTGATGACATGATTATCTATTTAGAAGACCTTAAAAATTCCACCAGAAAACTTCTAGAACTCACAAATGAATTTAGTAGAGTAGCAGGATATAAAATTAATGCTCAAAATCTAATGCATTTTTATTCATAAGTGATGCATCCTCTGAGAGAGAAATTAGTAAAACTATACCATTCACAATAGCCTCTAGAAAAATAAAATACTTGTTTATTTTTTCTTATTTGAACAAGGTAGCAATTTCATTTTTTGATTTATTTATGTTCAATTGATACCTAATTATTATATATATTTTTGGAATTTTTTGTGATATTTTGATGTATGTGTCACAGGTCATGGTAATTAGAGTATACATCACCTCAGATATTTATCATTTCTTTGTAGGGAGAAAATTTAAAATCTTCTTTTCTAGCTCCTTTGAAATGTGCATGTATTGTCATTAACTACAGTCACCTACTGTGCCATGGAACACTAGACCTTGTTCTTCCTATCTAACTAACTTTGTACCCACTGACCAACCTCCCATGTCACTCCCTATCCCTTACCCTTCCCTGCCTCTGGTAAATGCCTTCTTCTATTTCTATGAGATGAATTTTTTTATATTCCACATTTACATCTGGCTTATTCCACTTAACATAATATTCTCCAGCCTCATCCATGTTGCTGCAAGTGACAGTATTTTATTAATTTTATGAATCAATAGTGTTCATTGTGCAAATATACCAAATTTTGTTTATCCATTCATCTGTGATGGACACCTAGGTTGATTCCTTACTTTGGCTAGTGTGAACAGTGCTTCAGTAAACATGGGATGCAGATATGTCTTCAACATGCATGACTCCATTCCCTTTGGATATATCCCACATAGTGGGATAACTGGATTCTATGATTTTGTCTTTTAACTTTTTGAGGAACCTCTATACTATTTTCTATAATGGGCTCCCTTTTTTCTACATCTGCCTTAACATTTATCATTTTTTTTTGTAAGAGTCATCCTAACAGATGCGAGATGATACTTCACTATAGTTTTGATTTGCATTTCCTAGGTGATTAGTGATGCTGAGTTTTGTTTTATTAGGGTTTTTCCATATACTTCTTGGCCATTTACATATCTTCTTTGGAGAAATGTCTAATCAAATATTGTGTGTGTGTGTGTGTGTGTGTGTGGTACAGGGTATTGAACCCAGGGCCTCATGCTTTCTAGGCAAGCATTCAATCACTGAGTCATATCCCAGTGATTATAAATAAATTTATATTTATTTATTTTGCCATTGAATCATTTTATTTCCTCATATATTTTGGATATTGTCCTTAGTTGCATAGTTTGCAAATATTTTCTCCCATTCTGTAAATTATCTCTTCACTGTTGATCATATTCTTTGTTGTGAAAAAGAGTTTTAATTTGGTGTAATCCCCTTTATCTATTTTTTTCTTGTGTTGCCTGAGCTTTTGAGGTCTTGTCCATAAAATTCCTATCTAGATCACTGTCATGAAGCATTATACCCTGTTTTATTTTAGTAGTTTCACAGTTTCAGGTCTTAAATTTGAGCCTTTAATGCATGGTGTGATTTTGTAAGTGGTAGATAAGGTCTAGTTTCATTCTTCTCCATGAGAATTTCCAGTGTTCTCAGCATCATTTATTGAAGAGACTGCCCTTTCCCCAGTGTGAGATCTTAATGCCTTTGTTGGAAGCCTGTTGTCTGTGAATTCATTTCTGTGTTCTCTCCTCTGTTCCATTGGACTTGGAGTCTGTTTTGTGCCACCATCAAGCTGGTTAGGTTGGCACATATTTTACAGTCAGTTGACATAAAGCCTTCAGCTTTGTTTTTTGCTCAAGATACCTTTCAGCATCTTTTATGTTTCCATATGAATTTTAGGATATTTTGTTTCTATTTCAGAGAAGAATGATATTAGTATTTTGATAGCAATCACATTGAATCCAGACAACTTCGAGTAGTATGGACATTTTAACAATTTTAATTCTTCCAACCTATAAATACAGGCTATCTTCTATTTATTTTTTATTCTTCCCTATTCAATTTTTGTTATCCAATTTTAATGAATTTTTTATTTAGAGATTTTTTTGCCTCTTGGGTAAATTTATTCCTAAGCATTATTTGTTTGTAGCTATTATAAATGCTGTTGCTTTCTTGATCTCTTTTTCAGATAGTTTACAGAAACACTGCTGATTTTCATATGTTGACTTTGTATCTGACAAATTTGCTGAATTTGCTTATTAATTCTACAAGTTTTTTTGGTGTCATCTGTAAGATTTTCTATATGTACAATCATATCATCTGCAATGAAGGGTAATATGACTTCCTCCTTTCCAATTTAGATGTACTTTTCTTCTTTTCCCTAATTGCTTTGGCTAGAACTTCCAGTACTCTTTGAAGAAAAGTGATGAAAGTGGGCATCCTTATCATGGTCTAGATTTTTAGAGGAAAATAGCTCAACTTCTCTCCATTCAAGGTGATGTATGTGGGTTTTCCTTTCATGTCCTTTCATGTCTTCTTTCCATACCTAATTTGCTGTGTTTTTGTCATCAAGGAATATTGAATTTTATCAAGTACATTTTCTGTGTTCATTTAGATGATCATGTGCTTTCTTTCTCCTTTATGGTGTGAATTTTCACTGGTCATTTATTCATATATGAATATAGAAAAGTTTTGTCCAATTCATTCTACTGTCTTTCCTATTCCCATTCCCCCTCCCTTCCCTTCATTCCCCTTTGTCTAATCCAATGAACTTCTATTCCACCCCTCCCCCATTGTATGTTAGCAACTGCATATCAGAGAGAACATTCCAGTCTTTGGTTTTTTGGGATTGGCTTATTTCACTCAGCATGACAGTTTCCAGATCCATCAATTTACTGGGAAATGCCGTAATTTTATTCTTATTTATGGCTGAGTAATATTCAGTTGTGTATATATACCACATTTCCTTATCCATTCTTCTGTTTTGTTTTGTTTTGTTGGTTTTTTTTTCTGATATTGCCAAATTCCTCTTTTATTTTATTTTGTTTTATTTTAGTTCATTGTACACAAATGGAGTACAGCTATCATTTTTCTGGTTGCACACAAAGTAGAGTCATATACATAGGGTATAGATGTTTGTCTCATTCTATTATCTTTCCTTCCCCGCCCCTTCCCCACCCCTCATCTTCCTATATACAATCCATCCCTTCTCCATTCTTCCTGTTCCTCCCCCCACCCCCGCTCTGTGTCATCAACCACTTATAAGAGAAATCATTTGGCCTTTGTTTTTTTGGGATTGGCTTATTTCACTTAACATGATCTTCTCCAATTCCATCCATTTAACTGCAAATATCATAATTTTATTATTCTTGATGGATGAATAATATTCCATTGTCCATATATACCACAGTTTCTTTATCCATTCATTTATTGAAGGGCATCCAGGTTGTTTCCAGTTTAGCTATAGTGAATTGGGCTGCTATAAACATTGATGTGGCTGCATCACTGTAGTATGCTGATTTTAAGTCCTTTGGATATAGGCCAAGGAGTGGGATAGCTGGGTCAAATGGTGGATCCATTCCAAGCTTTTTGAGGAATCTCCAGACTGCTTTCCAGAGTGACTGCACTAATTTGCAACCCCATAAGCAATGTATGAGTGTACCTTTTTCCATCCCACATCCTCGCCAACATCTATTGTTGCTTGTATTCTTGATAATAGACATTCTAATTGGGGTGAGATGATATCTTAAGGTAGTTTTGATTTGCATTTCTCTTATTACTACAAATGTTGAATATTTTTTCATATATCTGTTGATTGCTTGTAGATCCTATTCTGTGAAGTGTCTGCTCATTTACTTGGACCATTTATTGATTGGGTTATTTGTATTCTTGGTGTAGTTTTTTTGAGTTATTTATATATTCTGGAGATTAGTGCTCTATCTGACTTGTGTGTGGCAAAGATTTTCTCCCACTCTGTAGGCTCTCTCTTCACATTGCTGATTGTTTCCTTTGCTGAGATAAAGTTTTTTAGTTTGAATCTATTCCAATTATTGATTCCTGCTTTTATTTCTTGTGCTTTGGGAGTCATGTTAAGGAAATCTGGTCCTAGGCTGATATGATGAAGATTTGGACCTACTTTTTCTTCTGTTAGGTGCAGGGTCTCTGGTCTAATTTCTAGGTCCTTGATCCATTTTGAGTTGAGTTTTGTGCAAGGTGAGAGATAGGGGTTTAGTTTCAATTTGCTGCATACGGATTTCCAGTTTTCCCAGCACCATTTGTTGAAGAGGCTATCTTTTCTTCATTGTATGTTTTTGGCTCCTTTGTCAAGTATGAGATAACTGTATTTATGTGGATTTGTCTCTGAGTCCTCTATTCAGTACCACTGATCTACCTTCCTATTTTGGTGCCAATACCATGCTGTTTTTGTTACTATTGCTTTGTAGTATAGTTGAAGGTCTGCTATTGTGATACCACCTGCTTCGCTCTTCCTGCTAAAGATTGCCTTACCTATTTTGGGTCTCTTATTCCTCCAAATGAATTTCATGATTGCTTGCTCTATTTCTATGAGGTACGTCGTTGGGGTTTTAATTGGAATTGCATTGAATTTGTATAGCGCTTTTGGTAGTATGGCCATTTTGATAATATTAATTCTGCCTATCCAAGAATATGGGAGATCTTTCCATCTTCTAAGATTTTCTTTAACTTCTTTCTTTAGTGTTCTGTAGTTCTAATTGTAGAGGTCTTTTACCTCTTTTGTTAAATTGACTCCCAGTTATTTTATTTTATTTTTTTTGAGGCTATTGTGAATGGGATAGTTTTCCTAATTTCTCTTTCAGAGGATGCATCACTTATGAATAAGAATGCATTAGATTTATGAGTGTTGATTTTATATCCTGCTACTTTACTGAATTCATTTATGAGTTCTAAAAGTTTTCTGGTGGAATTTTTCAGTTCCTCTCAATATAGAATCATATCATCTGCAAATAGTGGTAGTTTAAGTTCTTCTTTTCCTATTCGAATCACTTTTATTTCTTTAGTTTGTCTAATTGCTCTGGCTAGAGTTTCAAGGACTATGTTGAATAGAAGCGGAAAAAGAGGGCATCCCTGTCTTGTTCCAGTTTTTAGAGGGAATGCTTTCAGTTTTTCTCCATTTAGAATAATGTTGGCCATGGGCTTAGAAGAGGTAGCCTTTACATTGTTGAGGTATGTTCCTACTATCCCTATTTTTTCTAGTGTTTTGAGCATGAATGGGTGCTATATTTTATCAAATGCTTTCTCTGCATCTATTGAAATAGTCATGTGGTTCTTTTAAGCCTGTTGATGTGGTGAATTACATTTATTGATTTCCGGATGTTGAACCAACCTTGCATCCCTGGAATGAAACCCACTTGATCATGGTGCACTATCTTTTTAATATGTTTTTGTATGCAATTTGCTAAAATTTTGTTAAGGATTTTTACATCTATGTTCTTTAGGGATATTGGTGTGAAATTTTCTTTCCTTGATGTGTCTTTCTATGGTTTTGGTATCAGAGTGATATTAGCTTCATAGAATGAGTCTGGGAGTGTTCCCTCCTCTTCTATCTCATGGAATACTTTGAGGAGTAGTGGAATGAGTTCTTCTTTGAAGGTCTTGTAGAACTCAGCTGAGAATCCATCTGGCCCTGGACTTTCCTTGGTTGGTAGGTTCTTGATGATTTCTTCTATTTCATTGCTTGAAATTGGTCTATTTAAATTATGTATGTCCTCCAGATTCAGTTTGGGGGCGTCATATGTCTCTAGAAACCTATCGATGTCTTTGAGATTACCTATTTTGTTGGAGAATAGATTTTCAAAATAGTTTCTAATTATGTCTTGTATTTCGGTAGTGTCCCCCGTGATAGTTCCTTTTTCATCTCGAATTTTAGTAATTTGAGTTTTCTCTCTCCTTCTCTTTGTTAGTGTGGCTAAGGGTTTATCAATTTTGTTTATTTTTTTCAAAGAACCAACTCTTTGTTTTGTCAATTTTTTGAATTGTTTCTTTTGTTTCAATTTCATTGATTTCAGCCCTGACTTTAATTATTTCCTGTCTTCTACTACTTTTGGTGCTAATCTGTTCTTCTTTTTCTAGTGCTTTGAGCTGTAATGTGAGGTCGTTTATTTGTTCACTTTTCATTCTTTTGTTAATTGGACTCCATGCAATGAATTTTCCTCTTAGCACTGCTTTCATAGTGTCCCAGAGATTTTGATATGTTGTATCATTGTTCTCATTTACCTCTATGAATTTTTTTATTTCCCCCTGATGTCTTCTGTTATCCATACATCATTCAATAGTGTATTATTTAATCCCCAGGTGTTGGAATAGTTTCTGTTTTTAAATTTATTATTGATTTCTAATTTCATTCCATTATAATCTGACAAAATGCAAGGTATTATCTCTATCTTTTTGTATTTGCTAAGAGTAGCTTTGTAGCATAACATATGGTCTCTTTTAGAGAAGGATCCATGTACTGCTGAGAAGAAAGTGTATTCACTCATTGCTGGATGAAATATCTATATGTGTTTATTGATTGTGTTATTGACATCTGTGGTTTCTTTGTTCAATTTTTGTTTGGAAGATCTTTCCAATAGTGAGAGAGGTGTATTAAAGCCACCTAGTATTATTGTGTTGTGGTTTATTTGGTTCCTGGATTTGAGAAGTATTTGTTTAACATACATGGATGTGCTGTTGTTTGGGGCATAAATATTTATATGATTGTTATGTCTTGCTGATTTATGCTTCCCTTAAGCAGTATGAAATGACCATCTTTATCCCTTCTGACTAACTTTAGCTTGAAGTCTGCTTTATCTGAAAAGAGAATGGAAACCCCCGCTTTTTTACTGAGTCTGTGTGTGTGGTATGTTTTTTCCCATCCTTTCACCTTCAGTCTGTGGGTGTCCTTTTCTATGAGATGAGTCTCTTGAAGGCAGCATATTGTTGCATCTTTCTTTTTAATCCAATCTGCCAGTATATGTCTTTTGATTGCTGAGTTTAGGCTGTTAGCATTCAGGGTTATTATTGAGATATGACTTGCATTCCCAATAATTTTGACTTATTTTTGGCTTTTAACTTGACTTAGTTTCTCCTTTAATTGGCTATTACTTTAGGGTAATTCCTCCCTTTGCTGACTTACATTGTTGTTTTTCATTTCTTCCTCTTGGAATATTTTGCTGAGAATGTTCTGTAGGGCAGGCTTTCTATTTGTGAATTCTTTTAGCCTTTGCTTATTATGGAAGGATTTAATTTCATCATCAAATATAAAGGTAAGTTTTGCTGGGTATAAAATTCTTGGTTGGGATCCATTTTCTTTCAGACCTTGAAATACGTTGTTCCAGGCCCTTCTTGCTTTTAGGGTCTGGGCTGAGAAATCTGCTGATATCCATATTGGTTTCCCCCATATGTAATCTGATGCTTTTCTCTCGCAGCCTTTAAAATTCTATCTTTATTTTCTATGTTAGGTATTTTCATTATAATGTGCCTCAGTGTGGATCTGTTGTAATTTTTTGTGTTTGGTATCCTGTAAGCCTTTTGTATTTGATTTTCCATCTCATTAATCAGATTTGGGAAATTTTCTATTATTTCATTGAACAGATTATTCATTCCTTTGGTTTGTATCTCTGTGCCTTCCTCAATCCCAATAATTCTTAACTTTGGTCTTTTCATGATGTCCCATATTTCTTGGGGGTTCTGTCCATGATTCCTTACAATCTTCTCTGTTTGGTTGACTTTGTTTTGAAGATTAAATATTTTGTCTTCATTGTCTGAGGTTCTGTCCTCCAAGTGATCTAGTCTGTTAGTTATGCTTTCTATTGAGTTTTTAATTTGGTTTACTGTTTCCTTCATTTCAAGGATTTCTTTTTTTTTTAACTTCTATCTCTTTATTGAAATGATTTTTTGCTTCCTGCAATTGCTCTATTAGCTAATTATTCATAGCCTGCATTTGCTCTCTCATCACATCGTTCACTTCTCGGATCATTTAAATTGTGTACATTCTGAACTCCCTTTCTGACATTTCTTCTACAATGCTGCCATTGGGTTCTATTGATATAGCATCTAGGTTTATTTGGGACACTTTCTTCCCTTGTTTTCTCATGTTGCTCATGTATCTTCACTTCTAGCAGTGTGAATCAGAGGTATTGCAGTTTCCCTTTAAAGACTTATCATATCCCTGCAGATTTTCAATACCTCACCTTGAAGAGATTAATATTAGCAACACACCATATAAACAATATGTATCCTTAATCCATGTATACCCTATTTAGATATTTACTTTTGTCCTAATAAACAGAGATGGGTTCACCTTAATATCTACAGCAAAACCAATAGGTTTGCAACATGGAACACAATTTCAAATGGTGGAAAAAGAGGATGGGGGGGCGTAGAATATACTGTTAATGAGATAGGAAGTCTATAGAGGTACTGTGTCCTAGCAATAGTGAAAGCAGGATTAAAAGAAATAGGTTGTCAGCATGAGAAAAGAGAGAGTCTCCAAGGAAACAGATAAGTAAGAGGATGATAGAGTGATAAGAATATTAATAAAAGAAAAAAATTGGGAATATACTAGGTATAATAGGAATAATTGAAACACTATTTTTAAAAAGTTCAGCAATAAAATTTATTGTACTGTTCAAACCTCCTATTTTTTCAGTAATCTGTTGCCTGAGAGGTGCTTGATAATGTGGTGCTCTGGCCTGCAGGGAAGGTGGGGCGGCTGGATCTCTGGGGTCCTACCAGCTGAGTCTGCCCACCCCCCAGAGCAGGCCTGGCCTCTGGGCCTGCAGGGAAGGTTGAGCAGCTGGGAAGCCCATTCATCTGTTGAAGGGCACCTTGGTTGATTCCATAGTTTAGCTAGTGTTAATTGAGCTGCTATAAATATTGATGTGCCTACATTACTGTAGTATGCTGATTTTAAGTCCTTTGGGTATATATTGAGGAGTGGGATAACAGGATCAAATAGTGGTCCCATTCCAAGATTTCTGAGGAATCTCCATACTGCTTTCCATAGTGGTTGCACCAATTGGCAGTTCCACCAGCAATGTATGAGTGTACCATTTTCCCCATATCCTTGCCAACATTTATTATTACTTGTATTCTTGATAATTGCCATTTTGACTGGAGTGAGATGGAATCTCAGTATGGTTTTAATTTGCATTTCTTTAATTGCTAGAGATGTTAGACATCTTTTCATATATTTGTTGACCATTTGCATTTCTTCTTCCGTGAAGTGTTTTTTCAGTCCTTTGCCCATTTATTGATTGGGTTGTTTAATTTTTGGTGCTACTTTTTTGAATTCTTTATGTATTCTGGAAATTAATTCTCTGAGATGCAGGTGGCAAATAGTTCCTTCCATTCCGTAGGCTTTCTCTTTATGTTCTTGATGGTTTCCTTTATTGTGAAGGTTTTTACTTTGATACCATCCCATTTATTGATTCTTGATTTTATTTCTTTCATTTGATATGAAGATCAATGGAACAGAATAGAAGACACAAAGACAAACCCACATAAATACAGTTAACTCATACTAGACAAAGGTGCCATAAACATACATTAGAGAAAAAAAAAGGGTCTCTTTAACAGTGGTGCTTGGAAAAATGGAAATCCAAGTTTCAGAATGAAATTTAACCACTATCTCTTACCCTGCTGAAAACTGAACTTAAGGTGGATCAAGGACTTAGGCATTAGAGCAAAGTTCCTGTGTCTACTAAGAGAAAATGTAGGGCCAACTCTCCCTCGTGTCGGCTTAGGAAACAACTTCCTCAACAAAACTTCTAAAGTGTAAGAGGTAAGATCAAGAATCAATAAATGGGATCATATGCACTTTAAAATTTTTAAAAAATTTTATTTGTTCTTTTTAGTTATACATGATAGAATCTATTTTGATATATTTACATAAGCATGAAATATTTCTAATTCTAATTAGGATCCCAGTCTTATGAATGTGATGAGAGTCACATGGATCTGATCACATGATTTTTTCCTTGACTTTAGTTGAAATGTTTCTAATGGTTTTGTCATTAAGCATATTTTGTATTTTGAACAGAGATAGACATATTTTATCATATTAAGGAAATAAATAGTCATCTCTTTCTATTTTATGAGCAAATTTAAGAATGAATGTTGAATCTTTGTAAATGGTATTTCAGCACTGAAGAAAATGATTTAAGAGTAGCAGTAAACATAATGGATTGGAAGACAGAGTCTAAAAACAAGCACCTACTGTGTTCCAGAAAGTACTTTGGTCACTTACCAGGCTTGTACTTCTGAAAAAGTTTCAAATGCCTCTCAGTAGTGGTTTCTTAACCTATGAGCTAGATTCTTATTTCATATGGAAGTTGTGAAAATTAATGAGTTCATGTGTGTAAACTACTTAGATATACGTAATCACTAGACAAGTATTAACTGTTGGTATATTTTTTATCATTTTTCTGATTGGATCTATTGATATCATAAATTATATTATTATATTTAATCCCATCAACAATTTTGTATTTCTTGAAAAAAAAAACATATAGCAATTAGTCTTTTAGTAGTTGTAATATGAGTAACATTTCATTTAAAATTCTTGCACTAATATTAATGCATTAATTGAATACATAGTTTCCTTCTCTTAGGTAATCTTTTACCTTAATGTTTTGATAACATTATACTTAATAAAATGGACGTATTTACTTCATTCAGGAGCCATTAGGTCTACCTTAAATGTTTGGCAGAATTTCCTTAAAAATACCTGGATTGGAACATTTTTGGAAATGCTCATAGACAACTTCTATTTTTTTCTTTTACATAGTTTAGAGTTTCCATTTTTTTTGAGTTAAGGCTTTTAGTATATTTGCCTGATAGATGTCCATTTTAATCACATTTTCAAAAATTGGCATGTATAATGTTAAAGAGTGTGATCATTTTTTTTCTAAACCTGTGATTATTTTGTCAAAGTAATTTCTTACCTTGAGATTTTGTGTTTTATCTATTTATGTAGTTTTCTAATTTTGTTAGCAAACAGTGATCATTGTATTTTTCCCAACTATCAGCTTTGAATTAATTGTTCTATCATTTCTTTCTATTTACCTATTTCCTAGCTCATGAGCATTTGTCTTTTCTCTAAATTTCTTTCCTCTGCTTCTCTTTTTAAATTTATTTCTTTTTGCCATTTTTTTAAAAAAGAAACTGAAGGTAATAACTTATTAGCATGGGAAATGAAAGAAACCTCTTTATTAATCTTTTTTTTTCCATGAACCATAATTTTTCCTGAAAGAAAAATACAGGGTTGGGGGTGGGTGTTATTCTTTACTTATTTACCACACAGGCCAGTAAGAAAATAGCAACAATTAAAAAATGTCACTTTTTAGCAGACCACTAATTATATGCCAATTATACTATATAAAAATTAACCTACCACAACACTATAAATGCAACTCAACCCCCCCAACACACATATCAAAATGGAAAGAAAAGTTGTACCAGCTTATTCAGCACAACACACTGCCCACCTATTAAACACATATACTATTGCTTAAAGAATTCTTACAGAAATATCTCACTTTAGTGCTTCTTTGCAAAAGGAGAATTGAAATGTTTGTAGATCCAAGTTAAAAATAGATCACTAGAAAACCCAATGTATTTATCACTCTCATATTTCTTTCATGCTGTGAAATTTGTGTACAATTAAACAGGAATCAATTTTCATCAGGTTTTTCATATTACTTTCATTTATAAAATTTTTCTCCAGTGTGATTTTTTCACTTGACTTAAAATACCTGGTTAAATCTTCTGAGCATGGTAGAGTACTTTTTTAATCACTGCCAATCAGAGGGCTGAGTCAAGAAGATCACAAGTTCAAAGTCAGCTTTGCAACCCAGCCAGACACTCTCTCAAAATAAAAATTAAAAGGGCTGGATATGTGGCTCAGTGATAGAGTGGCTCTGAATTCAATCCCCAGTTTAAAAAAGAGAAAAATGAAGGGATGGATGGAGGAAGGAAGGAAAGATGGAAGAAGGAAGAAAAACTTGGTGAAATGGAAAATGTTCCTGCATTTTTAAAAGTAATCATACTTCAATTCTGTGTGTAATCATACATGTCTTTGTCAGGGTGCAGGCTACCGGAAACTTTTTTTTTTTTTAATATTTTTTAGTTGTAGATGGACACAATACCTGCATTTTATTGATGATTTTTTTTTATGTGGTGCTGAGGATCAAACCCAGGGCTTCACACATGCTAGGCAAGCACTCTACCACTGAGCACAACCCCAGCCCCTACCAGAAACTTTGACACTTTATGTGTGTTCTTGAAATTTCTCATCAGTACACATTCTTTTATGGCTTTAATTTGAACTGAAATAACAGAAAGCTTTCCCACATTTTGATATTTCTAGGGTGTCTGTCCATTATGCGTTTGTTTGTGTATTGGAAAGATTACATGAAAGGATTCCCATGTTCCTCTCATAGGACTTCCCTCCAATTTGAGTTATTTTGTGAGTTGAAAAGGAACTGAGAAGTTGAAGGCTTTCACATGGTCTTTATTTTCATAGCATGTGTCTCCAGTATGATTTTTTTTCTTGTATTTGAAACAATTGAAATAATTGAAGTCTTTAACACTCTGTTTACATTCACTGCATTTATCTGAAGGGAGACCTGTCATACCTTAGAAAGTCCACTGGAAAAATTAAAGCCTTTCCAAAAAAGTTAACATTTATAAGGAGCATCCCTGTCATGCACTGTCATGTGTCTTCCAATGTTTGCAAGAGAAACAAAAGCTTTCCCACATTCCAAATAATCATAAGTCTTCTCTGCAGTGCAAGTGCTTTTGTCTTCTTAAGAACAACCAAAATGAGTGAAGGGTTTCCCCTACTGTTTGCATTCATAAGGTTTCTCTCCTCTGTGAGTTCTTTCATGTGGGAAAACCTTCACAAAATCTAGTTCAAGTCCATGAAAGGATTCACACTAGGGAGAAAACTTATGAATGGAAGCAATGTGGGAAAGACTTCAGGAATTTTGATTCTGTTTGAGTCCATGAAAGAGCTCATACTGAAGAGAAATGTAAGGCATATGGCAATGCCTCAGAACTCATAGTTAAAATGCTTAGGAAAGTTAAATGCTCTCCCACAAAATTTATACTTACAAGGTCCATTTCCAGTATGCTCTACCATTTTTCTTCCCAACTTTTCATAAAGAATTAAGAAAAGAACTAAAATCACTGAAGTCCTTCCCACAGTCTTTATATTCTTAAGGTTTCTCTCAGAATAAGCCCTTTCATGAACTTGAAGAGAACCAGAATCTCTGAAGGCTTTTCCACATTGTTTACACTCGTAAGGTTTCTCTCCAATATGAACCATTTCACGCTTCAGAACTGAAGTGGGAAAACTAAAGGCTTTACCACAAAAATTTACATTTATAAGGTCCATCTCCAGGATGCTCTTTCATGGGTCTTTCAATATTTTCAGGACAAATGAAGGCTTTCCCACAGTGTTAGCATTCATAGAGTTTCTCTCCAGTGTGATTATTTTCAGGGTTTTGTTTTTTTTTCTTTTTTGGTGCTGGGGATTGAACCCAGAGCCTTGTGCTTGTCAGGCAAGCACTCTACCAACTGAGCTATATCCCCAGCCTGATTTTTAGGGAATTTAAAAGAACTAGAATCACTGGAGGCATTCCAACATTCCTTGCATTTATATGATTTCTCTCCAGTGTAAGTCCTTTCATTTCTGAGAACTGAACTAGTAGAGTTAAAGACTTTCTCACAAACTTTACATTTAAAAAGTTCATCTCTGGTGTGGGCCTCTGCATGAGCTTGAACAGAACCAGAATCTGTTCCAATGGGCGCTATCATTTGTCTTCTATGGCTTTTATGAGAGACAATAATTTCCCACATTCTTTATAATCACCAAGTTTTTTTGCAGTCTGAGTCCTTTCATGCCTTTGAAGGGAGTAGGCATCTTTGAAGGCTTTCTCACATTGCTTAAAGCAATGCTTTCTCCCCATACTTCTGAGTCTCATAGGCTTTATAAATTATGTCAGCAACAATGTGATATTAAGGGATGAGTGACACATAATGACAATTCCAGGTTCATTACATTTATATGTACATTTATATGGTTTTACTCAAGTAGGGCTTCTCTTGTTCAGAATAATATTTGAAATGTGGCTAAAGTCTTCTCAGTTGTGATGATGCTTTTTACTTTCACAAGATTTCTCTACATTATTATTGCAAGAAACAGAAGTGCAGAACCAAATAGCTTACAGGGCTTAATGTGGGCACTAAATGAGCACTCAAAGAAGAATCAATATCAATAGTTTGGAAATTTTTCCTAAAATTATCACTAGAAGAAATATTTTCAAAAACATTTTAAGAGACCAATATCCCAATGCTACCTTAAATTCTTCCACTCCTCCAGTTTTTGTAACAATCTTTAAAATTCTCATCTTCCCACATTTTTCCTACAGAGGCCAAGTTGTAAAAGGTTTCCTACATCACATACCCATAGAGTTTCTTCTGGGAAGGATCCAGCAGAGTTCATTCCTCCTGGGTAATGTCCACAAACCACATCCTCCAAGATCACTGAGTCCATTTCCAGCTTTGAGGGTGACCTATTGTCCTCCCCACGGCTCCCACACTCACTTCAGGTCACAGGCCCACAGCCAGAGCCACCTGAGTTCATTAGTATCATGTGAGCTGCCATGTTAGCTAGTTCTTCATTGATTTGACTGAAACACCCAACAAGAAAAGCTTAGAGGAGGAAAAGTTTATTTTGGATTATGGTTTCAGAGGTTCAGTAGAAGGCCAGCCAGCTCCATTGTTTTGGACCCAAAATGAGACCAAAGGTTATGACTGAAGAACTTGATAGAGGAAAACTGCTCAACTCATGATGGTCAGAAAGCAAAGAGCATGAGGTGCCTGGGATAATATATAAACTGCAGAAGAGTGCTCTCAATGACCTACTTCCTCCAAATATATTCTACCTGCCTAGAGTTATCACCTAGTACAGTAGTAATTACAAATTATTAATTCAGCAAATGAATTAATTCACTGAATAGGTTATAGCTCTCATAATCTACACATGAGCTTTTGGTGGACACATCATATCCAAACCATAGCAGATGCTCTGACAAATTCCCTGTGAGTAGGGAGCAACCTGTGTTTGCCTTGAGGAGTGATTCCCCTCTTTCCAAATACTTAAGTGCTCATTTTTATGCTTTTATATTGCTAACATAAATACTTGAAATTATTAATTTTCTGTTCCCTTCTGAGTATATGTATAAATATGTTCATTTGTTCTAATTAGTTATACATAAAAGCAGAATGCATTTCAACACATTGTGCACAAATGGATCATAACTTCTCTTTTCTCTGGTTGTGCATGATGCAGTCATACCATTCATGCAATCATACATGTACACTTGGTAATAATGTCCATCACATTCCACAATCCTTCCTATCTACTCATTCACCTCTGCCCAATCCAAAGTTCCTCCATCCTTTCCTAGCACCCCTGCCCCCCTTATGGATCAGCATCCAGATATCAGAAAATATTTGGCCTTTGGTTTTCTGGAATTGGCTCATTTTTCTTAGTGTGATATTCTCCAACTCCATCCATTTACCTGCAAATGCCATAATTTCATTCTTCTTAAAGGCTGAGTAGTATTCCATTGTGTATATGTACCACATTTTCTTTATCCATTCATCTATTGAAGGGCATCTAGGTTGGTTCCATAACTTAGTTATTGTGAATTGACCTGCCATAAACATTGATGTGGCTGAGTCACTGCAGTATACTGATTTTAAGTCCTTTGAGTATGAATTGGGGAGTGGATAGCTGGGTCGAGTGGTGGTTCCATTCCAAGTTTTCTAAAGAATTTCCATACTGCTTTCCATAGGTATTGCACCAATTTGCAGTCCCGCCAGCAATATATGAGTGTACCTTTTCTACCACATCCTCTCCAACACTTATTGTTGCTTGTATTCTTGATAATTGCCATTCTGACTGGAGTGAGATCAAATCTTAGAATAGTTTTGATTTGCACTTCTCTAATTACTAGACATGTTACACATTCTATCATATATCTGTTGATCTATATTTTCTATGAAATATCTGTTCAGTTCCTTGCCCCATTTATTGATTGGGTTATTTGATTTTGGTGTTAAAATTTTGAGTATTTTATACATTTCTGGAGATTAATGCTCTATCTGATGTGTGTGTAGTAAAGATTTTCTCCCATTCTGTGGGTTCTCTCTTCATCTTATTGATTGTTTCCTTTGCTCAGCAGAAGTTTTTTATTTTATTCCATCCCATTTATTGATTCTTGATTTTATTTCTTGTGCTTTAGGAGTCTTCCTTGTTAAGGAAGTCAGGTCCTAAGCTGACATGATGAAGATTTGGGCCTACTTTTTCTTCTATTAGGCACAGAGTCTCTGGTTTAATTCCTAGGTCCTTGATCTACTTTGGGTTGCGTTTTGTGCAGGGTGATAGAGAGAGGGGTTTAATTTCATTTTTCTACATGTGGATTTCCAGTTTTCCCAGAATCTTTGTTGAAGAGGCTATCGTTTCTCCAATGTATATTTTTGGCACCTTTGTCTAGTATGAGCTAACTGTATCTATGTGAGTTTATCTCTGTGTCTTCAATTCTGTACCATTGGTGTATATATCTATTTTGGTGCCAATATCATGCTGTCTTTGTTACTATAGCTCTGTAGTGTAGTTTAAGGTATGGTATTGTGATGCTTCCTGCTTCACTCTTATTGCTAAAGATTGCTTTGGCTACTCTGGGTTTTTATTTTTCCAAATTAATTTCATAATTGCTTTTTCTATTTTGATAAAAAATGATATTTGGATTTTAATTGGAATTGCATGAAATCTGTTTAATGCTTTTGGTAGTATGGTCATTTTGATAATATTAATTCTGCCTATCTGGGAGCATGGGAGGTCTTTCCATCTCCTAAGGTATTCTTCAATTTCTTTCTTTAGTGTTCTGTGGTATCATTGTGGAGGTCTTTCACCTCTTTTGTTAGATTGATTCCTAAGTATTTTATTTTAGTTTTTTTTTTTTTTTTTTTTTTTTTTGATCTTCTAAATGTAGAATCTTGTCATGGGAAATAGTGATAGTTTGAGTTCTTTTTCTGTTCATATCCCTTTAATTCCTTTCATCTGTCCAATTGTTCTGGCTAGTGTTTCAAGGACTATGTTGAATAGAAGTGGTGAAAGAGAGCATCCCTGTCTTATACCAGTTTTTAGAGGGAATGCTTTCAATTTTCCTCCATTTAGAATGATGTTCGCCTTGGGCTGAGCATAGATAGCTTTTACAATGTTGAGGTATGTTCCTCCTACCTCTTGTTTTTCTAGTGTTTTGAACATGAAGGAGTGCTGTATTTTGTCAAATGCTTTTTCTGAATATATTGAGATGATTATATGATTCTTATCTTTAAGCCTAATGATGTGATGAATTACATTTATTGATTCCAGATGTTGAAACAGCCTTGCATTGCTGGGATGAACACACTTGATCATGGCACTCACTTTTGAACATAGTTTTGTATGTAATTTGCCAAAATTTCATTGATAATTTTTGCACCCATGTTCATCAGGGACATTGGGCTGTAGTTTTTCTTTCCTTGATGTGTCTCTCTCTGGTTTTGGTATCTGGGTGATACTAGCATCATAGAATGAGTTTGGTAAGGGTTCCCTTCTTTTCTATTTCATGGAATACTTTGAGGAGTATTTGAATGAGTTCTTCTTTGAAGGTCTTATAGAACTTGGTGGAGAATCCATCTGGTCCTGGCGTTTCCTTGTTTGTAGACTTTTGAATGCCAACTTTCCTCTTTGCACTGCCTTTCTGGTCTCCCTGAGATTTTGATATATTGTATTGGTGTTCTTATTTGCCTCCAGGAATTTTTTTATTCCCTCCCTGATTTTTTTCTGCTATCCATTCATCATTCAATAGCATATTAATTAATCCCAAGGTGTTGGAGTATCTACTATTTTTTATTTTATCATTGATTTCTAATTTCACTTCTTTATGATTTGATAGAATGCAAGATAGCATCTCTATTTTTTATTTGCTAAGAGTTGCTTTGTGGCATAATATATGATCTATTTTGGAGAAGGATCCATGTGCTGCTGAGAAGAAATTATATTCACTTGTTGATGGATAAAATATTCTTGAGATGTTAAGTCTAAATTATTGATTGTATTATTTAGTTCTATAGTTTCTTTGTTTAGTTCTTGTTTGGAAGATCTATCCAGTGATGAGAGAGGTGTGTTAAATTCATCCAGTATCACTGTGTTGTTGTCTATTTAATTCTTGAAATTGAGAAGGGTTTGTTTGATGTATATAGATTCTCCATTGTTTGGGATATAAATATTTATGTTTGCTATTTCTTGTTGATACATGATTATTTTAAGCAGTATGACATGTCCTTTTTTATCCCTTCTGACTACTTTTGGCTTGAAGTCCACTGTATCTGACATGAGGATGTAAACCCCTGCTTGTTTATTCTGTCCATGTGAGTGATGTTTTCTCTCATTCTTAATCATCAGTCTGTGGATATTTTTTCCTAGGGGGTGAGTCTCTTGAAGGCAGCATATTGTTGCATCTCTTAAGAAATCCAATCTGCCAGTGTATGTATTTTGATTGAAGAGTTTAGGCCTTTAACATTCACTGTCATTATTGTGATATGATTTGTATTTCCAGTCATTTTGGTTCATTTTGATCTTTAGCTTGACTTGGTTTCTCTTTTGACTGGCTTCTCCTCTAGTGTCATTCTTCCCTTTGCTTATTTTCATTGCTGTTTTTCATTTCATCCTCATGGAATATTTTGCTGAGAATATTCTGTACTACAGGCTTTCTATTTGTAAATTCTTTTAATTATTGTTTATTTTGGAAGGTTTTCATTTCATCTTCAGATCTGAATCTTGATTTTCCTGGATATAAGATTCTTGGATGGCATTCATTTTCTTTCAGAGCTTGGTATGTGTTGTTCCAGGACCTCCTATCTTTGAAGGTCTGGGTTGAGAAATCTGCTGAGATCTGAGCTGGTTTCCTCCTATACATCATCTGATAGTTTTCTCTGGCAGTCTTTAAAATTCTATTCTTATTCTGTATGCTAGGCATTTTCATTATAATGTGATTTGGCATGAGTCTTTTGTAATTTTGTACATTTGGGGTCCTATAAGCCTCTTGTATTTGATTTTCCATTTCATTCTTTAGGTTTGGGAAATATTTTGATATTATTTCATTGAAAAAATTGTGCATTCATTTGGTTTCTACTTCTGTGTCTTTCTCTTTTCCAATAAATCTTAAATGTTGTGTTTTCATGTTACCCCATAATTTTTGGAAGTTCTGTTCATGGTTTCTTACCATCTTCACTGTGTGGTCAACTTTATTTTCAAGGTTATGTATTTTGTCTTCCTTGTCTGAGGTTTTGTCTTCCAAGTGATCTAGTCTGTTGGTGATGCATCTATTGAATTTTTAATTTTGCTTCTCATTTCCTTCATTTCAAGGACTTCTGTTTGAGCTTTTTTCAGAATTTCTTTCTCTTTATTGAACTGATCTTTTTCTACCTGTATTTGTTCTCTTACATTGCCCTTTACTTTGCAGATCAGTTTAACTATATACACTCTGGACTCCTTCTCTGACATTTCTTCTACTATGCTGGCAATGGATTCTATTATTGCAGCATCTTCATTTGTTTGGGATGCTTTCTTCCCTTTGTTTTCATGTTGTTCATGTGTGTTCCCATCTAGCAGTGCAGATCCAAGTTATTACACTTTCTATCCCATAGACATACAGGTTAAAGGCAGGTTTCCAATACCTCACCTTTAAGTGGGGAGATCAATATTAACATCACCCAAATAAAATTAAATGCAGCCTTAAACCAAATGACTCCTATTAAGATGTTTACAGTTTTGTCACAATAAATTGAAAAGGTGTGTTCAATTACAATATAATCGAACTACAGTATAAAGAGTAGGTTTGCAAAAGGATCCACAATTTCTAATGGTAGACAAAGAGAGAACAGGGATGGTGTAGGATATGATTTTTATGAGGTGGGGGAGAATATCGAAGTATTAGATCATAGGAAGAATGAAAGAGTAGTCAATAGAAGTTGGTTTTTAGCAGGAGAAAAGAGAGAAAGAGAATCTGGGGAAACAAATAATTGAGAGGAAAATATAGAGAGTAAAAAATAATAAAGTAAATAAAATAACAAAATAAAAATAAAATAAGAGAAAAAGAAAAAATTTAAAGAGAAAAAAGTGCAAAAATAAAAAATAGATACAACAAAACTATAATATACTATTTCGATATTCCAGTCCTCAATAGCTTGATGGGTGAAAACTACTTGGTTTAAAAAATGGTGGGTATGTGAGACCAGGAAAAGAAATGAAAAATAATATCAAAGAATATTGAACAATCTTTTCTGTTGGAATTCAATATCTTCTCTGCTTCCCCTCTCATCCAATAGGTAGGATTGTCTGGAGTTTGCTGGTATCTCCATCCTCAGGATGGGTGAAGTTACTAGGGTGGGAGGGTTAGTCTTGGAGGTGGGACTCCTGGAGGTGGGGTACAGCAATTGCCAGTCCCCATTGGAAGACTGCACCCCAGGAGTCTCCTTTGGGGGTCCAGTCTTGTTATAGAAGAGCCTGATCTTAACCCCTTATGTCACTTGTGTACAACACATTCCTAGTTTCTAATTTAGTCTCTAAACTGTATCTCTCCTGACCCCGCCCTTTCAACTTCCCAATCAGGTACCTCTCTCTGCAGAGGTCCTGGGCTGAGTGCCAGACCTGTGCCCCTGTCATGGACAGTTGTTCTGTATGGGGCAGATCAGGACCAGGTGTTGAGAGCTGTGGGCCAGCCATGTAACTGCAAGCACTGGACTGGGTTGGTGGCTGGGGAGGTTTATCAAGACTGGGGATTGGGGAGTCAGAGGGCCCTGTTGATTGCCAAACAAGTGGGACCAAGGAATCAGTGGATGCTGGATTGGGGAGGGAGTCATTAACAGGGCTGGTGTCAGGTCCCAGCAAGTGCTGCCCAAGTTGGCCCTGGAAACCTGGTGGATGCTAGCCTAGTTGGCTGGGTGACCTGAGAGCAAGATATACTCTTCCAAACTACCAACCATGTTCAAGGCTTTCTCCTGCCTCTGCAGCAAGCTGGTGGCTATTAGCACACCTAGCAGGGAGACCTCAGGTATAATTTAGCCTGCAGGTACCTTGATGATGGTCGTCCTGGCCCTGGCTGGTGTCCCTAGATGGAGGCTTCCTCAGCTCAAAATGGCAAAAGCAGAAGCAGAGGAAACCCAAGATGGTGGTGGAGAAGTCCCAAGGAGGAGGCAACTGCTTTCAGAAACAGTGCAGCAAGGGTAGGCCATGTGGTGATGGTGGGTGGCATGTTCAGAGGTACAGCACTGTGGCAGGCAGCTGCCTCCAGGCCCTGTCCAGTGTCCCAAGTTGGAAGCTACCATGTTGAGGTGGCTATGGCTGCAGCTGTGGTGTCCCAAGATGGAGGCAGCCTCATTGGGAGATGAGGCAGCAGTGGCAGGCAGCTCAGTAATGGTGGGTTGCCACATTGATAGATGGGGAGCCCGCAGTATGGTAGCAGTGCTGAAATTATTAATTTTCTTATGAACCCTGTTTTATTGGCTATGCTACATTTCTGATAGGCAGCTTTTTGGGAGCTTCATTTCATTTTGTTTTAGGTCCTCTGCAATTTCTATTTGTTTTTTTAATGTAAAAATTGTATCAAGAATTTTAATTTCCAGATTTTTTGTTTTCTCTTGCTCTTCCTATTGAAAGCTATTGCCTAGATATTAAATGTAGTGTACAGTTATTTGAGGAATTTTTAAATTTTATTTTGTGGCCTATTATTTAATACATTTTGCCAAATATTTCTTGAGAACAAGCTCTGACATGGCCAGAGACAGGGATTTGTAATGTCTTTTATCACTAGTTTGTATTTTAACAATTTCTACTTTTTCATCTTCTATAGTGTTTGCTTTATGATGTTGATGCTGAATTAGTTGATATGACCATATTTTTTAGCTATATTTCTCTATCATTGTAAGAAATGTTAATATTGTCAAGTGTGTTTTGCTTTCTAATGCTTTTAACTTGAATTTATTTATTTTTTGTTAATGTTAAGGCTTTAATTTGTGTGTGTTCACATCTTCCTCGTGTATCTTTGCACAGCCTCTGATTATCAACCTTCTTCAGACACTTTATTTTAGATGTGTACCTTGCATTTAATATAAAATTAAGTTTTGCTTTCCTATTCAATGGAACAGTACTTTTTATAAAATTAAGTAAGAGTGGTGTGTTATATTTACTCACTTAATATACTTGGTTCTAATTTTGCCTATGAGTTTTTGAAAATTTTCCTTATTTTGTAGTTTTAAAAACAATACTGTTTGTTTGCTGTTTCATGAGTACTTCTTCTAATATTTAGGAAACTTTCATTCTGGATGCTCTATTAGCATTCTGTGAACATTCCCATTCTCCACTTGCAGTTTCCTGAATTCTGGAAGCAGAAAAACAAAACTCCATTTTCATATCTCCGCTTCTAGGATTCTTATTGCAAGTTTTTTATTTTTTCCCAGAACAAACCAATGAGCCAATGATATGAAGTTGACTAAAAATGACAGGATATCACCAGCAGAGTGGCAAGTAAATTTGGAGACATGCAAGGCTTTTGTACCACCTAAATTTCAACCTACAGCAGAAATGCTCATTGCATGACCCTTTGTAGATGTGGTAAGCTCCCAGACAGCAAACTTAAACTGTGGCTTTCTCTTTCTCCTCCCTATCTCTTGCTGTCTCCTGGATATTGGATCCAGCATACATTGATCAGATTAGGTACTGGTGTGGCCTTCCTGTAACTAAGTGACCCTATGCTCACAAATCCCTCACAATTAACCAGACTCCAGCTCTAGCTTTGCAGTCTGTTGCTTCCAATTCTTTATATAGGCCTGACAATTACTGATGAAGACTGTGCAGACATCCATTAGCTTAAAGAAGTTATAAAGTCTAAGACAATATCCTAAGGGCAACCTGGATATCTGGCAGATTCTCATAACTTTTCACATGTAATTAGGAAAAGCAAGGCCAATGTGTATCCCTCAGGACCAATCTGACCCACACCTTAGGTTGAAAATAATTTCATCACATATTGAAGGCAGAGCAAAAAGGGAAATGGGTTCTGGATATGGGACAGTAACAGTGCTCAGTGCACCATTTTGCCACAAAATTTGAGAGGGACGATAAGCCAGCAATCGGATGCTCCCTCAAGAACAAAGTGGTAAGAAAGATGTTTTTTAAAAGTTGCAAGTATTTTTTTAATTTAATTTTTTTATTTACTTATTGATTCATTGAACACAAATGGAGTACAGCTATTGTTTCTCTGGTTGAACACAAATCAGAGTCACACCATCTGTGCATTCATACATATACACAGGGCAATGATTTTTTTGGGGTGATTTCTCTGATAAGTAGTTGATGGCAGGTAATGGTGGGGGGAGGTGGGGAAGAATGGAGGAAGGATGGATTGTATAGAGGAAAGTAAGGGGAGGGGGATGGGGAAGGAAAGATAATAGAATGTGACAAACATCATTATACTATGTATATGTATGAATATGCAAATGGTCTGATTCTACTTTGTACACAACCAGAAAAATGATAGTTGTACTCCATTTGTGTACATTGAACCAAAATAAATAAATTCATTAAAATAAATTAAATTAAATTTAAAAAATTGCAAGTATTGGAATATTTCCATTCCAATGGAAAGGAGTAAAAGGAAAGCCATTGAAGTTAAAAAAGAAAGAGAAGATAGGCATTAGAAGTCCTCTAGGTGGATCTGAAGCACAGGCAGGAGACTGAATGTGAGTCATCCTGTTGGGGAGGAGGCAACTCTGGATGCAGTAGACTGTGCCTTTTCTGGTAGAAAGTTAACTGAGTTGTTATGTAGTTCCTTGGGTTTTTCTGTGACATGGGATAGTAAGGAAATCAGGGAAGAGAATGAGAAAAACAAAGTATAGTTTGGGATAAGAAGAATCTGGAAAAATGTTTAGAGTAGCTTTTGTGGAGAGTAGGTGCAAAAGATGGGTAGGACACTCTAAAAATCAAATTTCCCAGCAACAATCCTGACCTGACACAGGAGGCACTCAGCAAATATAAGGTATGATATTAAACATGCTCACTTATAAAGCTGGTCTGCCTTAATGTGAGGTGTCGAAATCTGAAAAATTTCCTTCTGTCATATTTACGAGATTCTGTCTCTCTGTTTTGGCAAATTTTTATTATTGGCCACCTGGTTTGTTCCCAATGACAGAAATCTCCATTTTACTAAATTCTTATTCCTAAAGAGCTGTTGATCTATCTGATATCTTTCTATTTAAGTTATTTCATGATGCATAACAAAACAAACCACATCCAAATTTAGTAGCTTTAAACAATCACCATTCTTTTAGCTTAAAACTCTGTAGGATGGTGATTTTGATTGGTTGGCTGGGTGCTTCTGCTGGTCTTTACCAGGTTCACTCATGTGTTGCAGGCAACTGCTGGGCAGCTAAATGATTTCATAACTGGCCAATAGCCAACATTTGTTGGTTTGGATGATAAGGGTGATGGGGACATATATCTCTCACCATTCAACAAGTCACTTGGGTAGGAATCGCGACTTGGTGGTGATGGCAGGGATTCCAAGAACACAAGAGAGAAGACAGTTCCCAGTGAACAGTTCATTTTAAGCATCTAAAACATACTGGACAAAATAAGCCCAATGGCCCAATCTAGAATGAATGGACAAGGAATATATTCCACCTCTGGATGGGAGAAGCAAAAGGGAATGGGAACAGAGCTGGGAAAAATACTAACCACAGTGCACTTCCTGCCAAGTTTGGAGCTTGCCTTGATCTTCCATCAGCCCCATATCAAGAGCTAGTTTCCATGACTTGGGGCACAGTTACGTATGCAGCAGCAGGTCCCCCAGTTGCTGTCTACCTGGACTGCCTGCCGTTCCATACGATGCACTCCATGCCTGCGTTTTTGCACCTGATGGCTGATCCCTGTACATTATTTAAATAACTTCCACTTTGTCCCTTTGCCTCTGTGATACTTGTGTTCATTGTGACACAAAACACTTGGAGGGCTTCTTTCCTTGCCTGTCTTTTAGCAATGGCACTTGGGTGCATATTTTATTTCTAACTCTAGGCTGTTTCTGCCCCATTCTGCCCTTATCTGTTGGGCCACCCATTGTTAATATATATTTTACCCCATTTTCCCTTCTGTTTACTTTATGATCTCATAACTTACTTCCCTGTATGCTTTAACCAGGCTTAAAGAGTCAGTTATGGCTCGCCAACTCATCCAAAATCTAATGCAGAATATTAAATTGTCCAGATATTGGAGCAAACACAGTCAAGCCTTGCTTATATTTTCAAAACAACTCAACTAGCAGAATAATATCTTTTGCTCTGGCATGTTACATTGTTGGTCTACAGTTAATACAATGAAATCAAATGTATTGCACATCCATATCTTTTTGATCTTCAAGTGTGTTTGTGTGTGTGTGCGTGTGAGTGCATGAGTACATGTGAGAATGTATATAAAGATGGGAGAGAGCATAACAAATGAACCAAGGCAGTGAAAAAAAACTTGAAAGGGAATCCAAAGGAGAAAGTTTCTGAAGACAGATGCCTTTTGTACCAGAGGCCTTAAATTTGTGAGCATGTGTGTAAAGTTGTCCATTATACAGTTGTGTTTTATCAGTCACTCAACATGTGTTTATTGGGTGCCTGCTATGACACTCACATCATGCTCAAGGTTATGAAGTTGACCCCAGGGGTGAGAATTGCACTGGATATAATTCTATCCCTGGCCCAGTTCAGTATTTTTGAAATAAGATTTGGCATAAGAAAAAGTAAACGAGAGGAGCCAGGAGGGTCCCACGTGCAGCCTGAGCTGATTGAATCCATACTCTCTCCTGTCAAACACTCACTCTGACATTACTGTCAGGAGATAAAACATCATTCTTCCTCCTGTCCATGTGAAGATATTTATAGGTGATGCTGCTTTTACTGGACAGAATATATCTCTAAGATGTACCTCCGCCCTTGTCCCTCTCAAGCACCATGTCATCTGAGTGACTAAAAGTTTGGTTGAAGAAAAGTTTGGTTGAAGACTACTGAATTAGCTCAACTTTTAAAAGTAAGGAAGCAGGAATGTTCAATGAAAACCAGGAGATCTTGAAATTTCCTTTCAGAGCCTCAAGTGTCTCAGCTTCAAAACAGAATTGAGTGATCTTGTCAGGAAGACCAGTACAGAAGTGAGGTAGTGAATCTGATGCTCTTCATGTAACTAGAGATGTGGCACTTTCCATGGAAGCTGAGGGAAGAAGAAGTTAACTTGCTGTCGAACTTCAGGGCTCTCACTCACACATAAATTATATATTACTATTGCTAAAATTAATAGCTAACATTCAGTACCTCCTAGATGGAAAAAAATTAGACAATTTACACATACTATCATATTTAATCCCCAAAACAATTCAGTTACTATGTATAACCATAAAGGTCTAATAAAAAATGCAATTAAATTGATGGATAATATTGCTCCCACTTTACAAATTGATAATCTGAGGTTACCAAATTTTATTAGTGTCCAAAGTGTAGAGGCTCTTTCATATGGTGGTTATCATGGAATGAAGACATTAAGTGTTTGAATAGAACTTGAAGATCACTAGTCTAACTTCTTATATAATCCATAATTTCCTTCTGAAAAGGCCCTGATAAATATCTACTCAACACCTGAATCTGAAGTCAAAAGCTCAGATTGAAAATCTACCAAGATCAAACAGATTAACAAAAATTACAAAGCTGAGTAAGCGCAGGCAGTCCGGATTCCACGTCTAACCTCTTAGAGAATGGAATTGAGGGTCTGGCATCTGGTAAATTCTTATCTAATGTGAAAATAAATGTTCAGAACCCCTTCTTCCCTTCTCGTTCCATCCCTACATCAGGAGAGGGACCAAGTTTTACTCAGCTTCATAGTTTAGGCACATAACACCATGCGTACCATACAGGAAAAGGTGCACTAAAATTGGTTAGTGCAGATTTTCAAAAGTCAATTGTGTGCTTCTCTACCCAACTCCAAGTTCAGTGATGTCACATGGGTAGCCTGAAATTAATTATGGGAAAAAATTATATCACAGGAATGGACCAGTGCCAAAAAGAGTCCTGAATTTCATAATTGAGTTATTAAATTCCTTTTTCTTTTTGCTTTAGCTAGGTTGAATTGGGTTTACATCATTTGCAATACAAAGAAGTAAGTTTAAAAAATCTGTTATTTCAGATATTCTGAGGAAAGCTAAGGATGAGGAAATATGTCATCCAGCAATATTCCACAAAATTAATTTCCTATGGAGAATTCATGAATGGTTATAAAAAGTACCTGACCTTCTCACTGTCGGGGGGAAGGGCATTTGTTCTGAACATTTGACTTCAGCACATTATTTATTTAAATATTCAGATCTGCCATCCCATTTGCTTAGCAAAACAAACTGAAGCACATAGGAGAGAACCAAGCACACACATTATTATTTTTTTTGGGGGGGGGGGCCTGGGGATTGAACCCAGGGCTTTGTGCTTGCAAGGCAAGCACTCTACCAACTGAGCTAGATCCCCAGCCTGCACATGCATTTTTAACATAAGGTATTAGCTATCGGTCGCTGGAGATATGAGATATTTTATAAGTATGAATAATTGCCAAATGGAGGATGTTGATACCATTGCTGTTTCTATTATGGCTTTAGCATCTAGATGAGTTGTCTCTTTTGCTATGGAATGCAGCAACAAAATAAGACAAAAGGAAAAACTTCTCCTTTTGCAGATGGCAATGTGGGTGGCCACAAAGACTCATAAGATTTTGTTTAATTTGTAGGACTCTACTTTATAAAAGTTTGTTTTGCAACAATGCTTTATGCATGCATTCCATTTTATATTTTCAAAGTACATGATTTTAAAAATTCATTATTTCTTTTGAGCCTCATATTGCCTATAGTAAAGAAACACAGATATAAGGAGATCAAGATTCCTGTTCACTATCACAGCCATGTAATAGCAGAAACAGAATAATAATTCAGATCTACAGTGTCTGCCATTGGTTTTACACATCCATGAGCTGCTGGTAGGTTTCAGATCTTGTTCCTCTGGGTGGTCTACATTAGTCCTCTGGTATTGAGAAACAAATCAAAAGCAGATTTTAAAAAAATTACCAGGGGCTGGAAATGTATCTCAGTGGTAAAATATTTGCCTAGGATGTGCAAGGCCCTGGGTTCATTCATCAGCACCAAAACTGAAAAATAAATAACAGCATTTTCCCCTTCAGATTTAAATTTATATTAAAATGCATAAAATTTACCCAGAACTGGAGAAAATAAAAACAATAGATTACCACAAATTCCTAGTTGTCTAAGGAAAACAGTTACAATTGTTTATCTGAATCCCCTCCTTCCAATACATACACCCCACCATGGAGGGAAGCAAATATAAGGAGATGGCACAGGAAACCTTCATCCCTGCCAGGTAATTTTTGAAGATTAGATATTTTTTACCAAAAACATGTCAGACCTAATCAGAAAAATAACTAGGACAAAGCACATGTGTCCTATTAGGAAATTCATTCCTTTAACAAATATTAACTGAAAAATTAATGTGTTAGACACAGCCCAGTGCTGAGAACTCAAGGATGCATAAAAAGGAGATTTATAGCTTATAATTAACTAAGATACAGCCACAAACAACAGGATTCTAAGTGACAATGGATAGATGTGTTGGTAACATGCACCAAAAATACTGAATCTTAGTTTCTTTCCTTGTGAAAAAGAAAGTTCAAAGATTCATCTATGTTGGCCCTTCTTCTTCCCTAATTCACTTTTAGGAGATTTTTTTGGTATCTGATAATCATTAGATAGTCAGAAGGGACTGCATCTCATGGCCATGGAGTCATAAGCTTTCAGGCCTTTGTATGCAAGGCACTCAAAAAGAGGGAGTGTAAGTGGTAACTAGAAATGCCTGGTGGGGAACAGGGACCACATAGTAGGTTGAGTGATCCCAGGGAACCAGAAAGCCCAGAAAAACAGCATTAAGTGCTGTCAAAGGCATAGGCAGATACCTTCCTTTAAAGGAGTATGGAAGTCACCCCTTGTCCATGGTTTTGGTTTTGGTTTTTTTTTTTTTTTTGAAGTTTCAGTTAGCCATCATTCAAAAATGTGAAATATTAAACTCCAGAAATAAACAATCTGTAAGTTTTAAATTGGGCACTAAGTAGCATGATGAAATCCTTACTTGTCTGCTCTGCCCCACCTGGAATTGGATCATCCCTCTGTCCAGTGTATTTGTAGTGTACATGCTACCTTCCCTCCAATCACTTGGTAGCCATCTCACTTATCAGATCAACTGTCATGATGTTGCTGTGAGTGTTCAAGGAACTCACATTTTACTTCAGAATGGTCCCAAAGTGCAAGAGTAGTGAGGCTGGCGATTTGGATATTTCAAGGGAAATTGTAAAGTGCTTCCTTAAATGAAAAGGTAAAAGTATAATATTTTGAGACAGCAAGACAGACCATATTCATATAACTTTTATTACAGATTATTATTAATTATTTTATTATATAACTAGTTGTTGTTATTAATCTCTTACTGTGCCTGATTATTAATTTTTATCATATATCATATATGCACTGCTATATACATCATTTATGTACTGCTTACTCCAGTAAGTACATATATCATATATATATAGCAGTACATAGACGATACATGATAAAACGATAATATCAGTAAGCAGTACATCTAACACTCAGTGCTCTCTGTGGTTTCAGGCATTCATTGTGACATTGAAATGTACCCCCCTTGGGTAAGGGAAGACCACTCTATATAAGAAAAAAACAAGTAGGAAAAATTAAGCACAGTAATAAGTTGAGGGATAAATGAGAGAATTAGGGAAATAGGCACTTCATCTACTGTCTCCAATTTTATTATGGTAAAATATATGTTACATCTTAACCATAATGAGCATTCAATTGCATTTAGTACATTCATATCACGGAGCAGTCATCACCACCATTAGTCTCCAGAGTGTTTCTCACTTTGTGAAATTGAAAACCTATTCCTATTAAGCAAAAATCTCCCTTTGCCTTCTATCCCCAGCCCCTGATATTCACTGTTCGACTTTCCATCTCTGTAACTTTGACTACTCTGAGTACCACACATATATGGGATCATGTAATATTGGAGGTTTTATTTTTGGTTTATTTGTTTGTTTTATAGCTAATTATGCCCTTAGCCCTGTTTTCACTTCATCCCAGAAACTTTTTTATGTTTTATTTATTCATCTCCAAGTATTTTCTCTTTTCTCTTATTATTTCTTTTTTGATCCATTAGTTAAGAGTGTGTTGTCTAACTTTCACAAATTTGTGAATCTTCCACTTTTTCTTGTTCAGATTTCTCACTTCATCTCATTGTGATCAGAGGAAACACTTTCTAGGACACCTAACGTTTTAAACCTATTGAGACTTAATTTCTGCCCTAACACATCATCTATATTAGAAAATGTCCCAGGTGTGCTTGAGAAGACTGTGTGTTCTGCTGTTGTTGGGTAGAATATTCTATGTTAAAGTAGTTGGTTTATTGTGCTGTTTGCGTTATCTGTTTTCATACTTCCATCTGCCTGCTTTGTTCCTGAGAGTGGGATGTACAAGTCTCCAACTACTTTTGTGAAAGTGCCTATTTCACTTCTCCATTTTGCTAATTTTTGTTTCATATAATCTGGCGGACTGTTATTAACTGCATAAATATTTGCAATAGCTATATTTCTTTTCCATATTGAACTGTTTATTAATATATAATGTCTTTTGTCTCATGTAATCATTTTGATTTAAGGTTTATTTTTTTCTTATATTAATATAGCCACCTCTGCTCTTTTTTTGGTTATTATTTATATGGAGAATCATTTTCCATGGTTTCACTTTCAACCTATTGGTGTCTTTATAATCAAAGCGAGTCTCTTTTAGACAGCATGTGGTTTGATCACGATTTTTTAAAAAATTTTATACATTCTGCTAATCTTTGTCTTCTTTGTTGAGCAATCAATCCATTTACATTTAAAGTAATCACTAGATAGAGATTTCTGTCATTTTGCTCTTTGTATTCTATATACCTTTCAGCTCTCTTGTCCTTCATTACCTGCATTACTATCAGCTTTTTGTATTTAGCTAATTTTTATAATGAAACTAAAGTTCTCTTTTCATTTTCTTTTTTTTCTTTTTTTTTTCATTTTCTTTTGTATATATTCTATAGTATTCCTTTGTGCTTACCCAGGCATTACATTTAACACCTAAAGTTTTAACACTCTAACTTGAATTGATAACAGTTTAACTTCAACAAAATATGACAATATTGCTCCAATACAGTTCTGTCCCATGTCTTCCAGTTACTGATGCCTTAAAATTGCATTTTAAAATTGTGTATCAAAAAACATAGAATAATAATTATTTTGCATAATGAATTAGTAACTTAAATTATGTAGAAAACAGAAAGTAGAGATACGATTTTAAGATAAATTAGCTTTCATAGTTGCTCACATATTTATCTGTTCTGAAATCTTTATTTCTTCATTAGTCCTTGAATTATTATCTAGTTCCCTTTCATTTCAAATTGCCCCAACCCTTTAGTATTTTTTATAAAGTTCTAGTGATAAGGAACTCTTCTCAGTTTTTTATTTAATTATTTGGGAATGTATTAAGTTCTTCATTTGTTGGAGTTTTTCCAGACACAAGATTATTAGTTGACAGTTATTTTCTTTAGCATTTTAAACATATCAGCCCACAGTCTTCTGGTTTCCAATATTTATCATAAGAAATCTGCTGCTCTATCTTGTTGAGGATGTATTACATGCAACAAATCACTTCTTTTACACTGATTCCAAGATTCTCTCTCAGAATTTATATTCATGGTTTTCATCCAACTTGAGAAGTTTTTGGCCATTGTTTCTTCAAATAATCTCTGTTGCTTTCTCTCCTCTTTGTCTTCCTCTTCTGGAACTCACATAATGTATACGTTAGTTCAATTGATGGTGGTTCATAGGTTCCTTAGATTCTATTCATTTATATTCAATATTTTTTTCTCAGACTTAATAATAACTTAATTTATATATCTTTGAATTTATTTATGCTTTTCTTTCACCTACTGGAATCTACTTTAGATTCCCTCCAATGAATATTTCATGTCAGTTATTATACTTCTAAGTTCTACAATTTGGGAGGCTTCTTTTTTAGATTTTCTATTTCAATTGATATTTCCATTTTGTTTACTTGTCAATTTCTTGATGTTCATGTCTTATTTTAGTTTTCTGAACTTCTGTAAGAAAGTTGTTTTAAGGTCTTTGTTTATGAGGTCAACTAGCTTTATTTTCTCTGGGATAGTTTCCATTGGTTTATTCTTTTCCGTTCAGCACTCTGTACTTTCCTGTGTCTTTATATGTCTGGCGATTTTTTTTTTAACTGTTGTTAAAAATTGATCATTTGAAATCAAATGATGGGAATATGGAAACCAAATTTTGTTTCTGTTTTGTTTTTGTGTTTTAAAAATTGGTTATCTCCATGCTGGTAACCATATTGAGGTGTAAAATATAAGACTTTCTCAGGTATGTTTTTGTGCTTGGATTTTTTCAGGATGTGTTCAGTAACTTTTTAATTTCCTCCATATATGCAGTTGCCTTTGACTTTCCAAATTGTTAATGTCACATTTCCAAAGAGTAAAAAATAGAAATGTGAAAGGAAATAGCTTCATTGTCAGGAAATAGCTTCATTGTCATCGTACAGCAATGGGAGAGTGTTCTGAAACAATAGTTGTCTTCCTCTGTGCCTTCTCAGCTATGATTAGGAGCAGAAATCTCCAATCACAGTGCAGATGCTCTATATTTGGAAGTCAGGATTCTTATTACTCATTCTGACTCCCAAATCTGTGTACAAGGTGCTCCACGTCACATGTGCCACTTCTTTTTACAGGCCTGGATGATGGAGAATGAGGAGCCACTGCTGAGCTGAGTTGAAACTGATTCTAACTGCAATTTATTATCCAATCCTTCCTCTGAAAGTTGCAAGAATAGACTCTAGAGTTCCAAGACAGTTACATCAGACAGATTTTGCTCAAGCAATTATTGTCTAGTGGGGAGACAAATTTCTTGTATTCCCACTTCACTATTAGATAGATAATACAAGGAGCTGAAAAATAGACTCATAATATGAATAAGAAATTCAGCAAAGAGGCAAACATCATAAAAAAGAGTCAATCAGAAATTTTGGAGCTAAAAACTTAAGTCAGTGAAATAAAAAATACAACTAAGAGCTTCCACAACAGAGTAAACCAAGAAGAATTTTTTTTTCTTGAGGACAGGTATTTTGAAAACACCCAGACAAACCCAAAGGAAGAATTTTAAAAAAATAGAGAAAGTTTATAAGATCTATGATGTGCATTAACCAAGGAAATGTTCACGTTTTGGTGATTTCAGAAGGAGAAGCAAAAGGGAAATGCATTGAAAACTTATTTAACTAAATTACAGCTGAAAACTCCCAAGGTCTTCAAAGAAATATGGACATCCAACCCAAGAAGCTGAATGAACCAATTAGACACAATTTAAAAGAGACATTCTCCTAATATATTATAATAAAAAATCAGAAACACATGACAGAATATTCTGAAATCAATAAAGGCATCAAGTCATACACAAAGTAATTTTGTCTAGACTAACATGAGATTTCTACAGTCTAGAAGAGAACAGTATGATATAGTGTTGTGACAGAAAATCAAAAATAAAAGCCAAAGACCAAAACACCATCTAGCCAAGAATATCATACCCAATAAAACTATCCTTCAGAAATGAGAAGAATAAAACATTTTGTCAAACAGAAACTGAGTGCATTTGTCACCACCAAATTAGGCCTACAGGAAATGATTAGGGTATTCTTATGCTATAAGGAAAAGAATAATAAAAATAATGAAATTACAAAATTCACCAGCAGAACAAAAGAAAAAAAGAATCACATTTTATCATGATAGAAAATTATTAAACTTCAACAATAAACGAGTTACAAAGAAACAAAAAATATTAAAAAATTTGGAAAATAATTATCAAATTTAGAGGAGGATGTTTGTACCTATCAATAATAACCCTGAATATAAAAGAAATAAACTCACTCATCAAAGGACTTAGATTCAATAAAGGGATAAAACAAACAAATATGTGAAAAAAAAAACAAGACCCAACTTAATGCTACCTACAAGGAACACCCTAGATCCAAAGTGAAGGGTTGGAAAATTATATGCCATTAAGTGAACTTCAAAAGTGACTATAAGTATCTGTATTCATTTAAAAAATGCTTTAAATAAAAAACTGTTAAACAAATAAAATCACTCCATATTGACTAAAGTTCAATTCAGTGTAACAATTGCACACTCAAATATATAAAGTAAATATTATTAGTTCCACAAGGAGAGCTAGACCCAAACACATACTTCAATATGCCACTTCCATCAGTGGACAGATCACCTACACCGAAAATCAACCGAAAGCATTAAAATTGAACCATACTATAAGCAAACGGAGCTAAGAGACACCTAACGTTTCCTCTAACAGCAACAGAATATACATTCTTCTTATTAGCACATGCAACATTCTCCTCAATAGACCAAATTAAGTCATAAATCAAGTCTCAGTAATTTTTACAAAAGTTGAAGTTATATCATGTATCTTTCCATGCCACAAAAATCAAAATGAACAATATATGAAAAATGTCATATATATTAATCACTAAATGATTAATCTATCAATTAAAGAAATGCAAATTAAAATTACGCTGAGACTTCATCTCACTCTAGTCAGAATGGCAATTATCATGAATACAAGTAATAACAAAAATTGGTGGGGATGTGGGTATTAATGTTTGCTTATTGTTTATGAGGTGCAAACACTCTGGAAAGCAGTATGGAGATTTCTCAAACACTACAAATGGAACCCCCATTTGACCTGATAATCCCACTCCTGGGTGATGCAGTCATATCAATGTTTATAGCAGAAAAATTTGCAATAGTTAAGCTATGGATCCAACCTAGGTCCTTTCAACAGATGAATGGATAAGGAAATTGTGCTATGTACACATAGTGGAATACTACTAAGCCATAAAGAAGAATGACCTTATGATATTTGCTGGTAAATGGATAGATCTGGAGACTATCATGCTAAGTGAAATAAGCCAATCCCCCCAAAACAAAGGTCAAATGTTTTCTCGGATATGCAGAAACTAACCCACAAAAAGGGGAGGGAATAGAAGTTCAGTGGATTAGACAAAGGGGAATAAAAGAAAGGGAGGGAATTAGGAAAAGGAAAGATGGTGGAATGAATCTGAAATGAATTTTCTATATACATATATGAATATACCACAGTGAATCTTATCATTGTGTATCTTCACAAGAAATTAATTAAAAATAATAGTTATCAACAAAGGAAAATGGCAGAGAGATCAATAGAGGGAAGGGAACAGGGGGAGGGAACGAAGAGAAAGGAGAGGTACTGGAGTCTGAATTAGGATAAGATATATTCCATGCTTGTATAATTATGTCAAAATAGATTCTACTGCTGTATATGACTACAAAGACCCAATAAAATAGAAAACAAATAAATATACAGAAAATTAACAACATGCTCCTAAATTATCAATGGGCAATTGAAGAAATTGAAAGGGAAATGAAAAATTTCTTGAAACAAATGAAAGTGAAAGTGCAACATGTGATATTGTGTGGGATAGAGCAAGAGCAGTAATATGAGGGAAATGTAGAGTCATAAATGCATTAAAATGGAAAGAATTCAAAGAATCAACATAACCATGCATGTCAAAGATTGAGAAAAGCAAGAAAAGCCTAACGAAACATCAGTAGAAGCAAAGAAATAATAAAGATCAAAACAGAAATACTTGAAATCAAAACTACAAAACAGTACAAAAGTAAAGCAAAGTTTTGAAAAGATGAACTAAACTGACAAACCTTAGTTAGACACACCAAGACAAATGGAGAAGATCCACTAAGTTAAAGCCTGAGGTGAAAAAAGATATATTACAACTCTAAGACAGAAATAAAAAGGATCCTAAAGAAACTACTATGCTAACAAATGAGAAAACCTTGAAGAAATGGATAAATTCCTGGACACACAGAACCAACCACGAGTGACTCAAGAAGTAATAGAAAATCTAAGCAGAACAGTAATGAGTGATGGGATTGAAGCAGTAATTAAATTATCCCAACTAAAAAATATCAGCACATAATGACTTTACTGCTGAATTCTACAAAATATTTAAAGAAGAGTTCATTTCAATTCTCAAATGATGGCAAAAATGCAGGGGAAAGAACTCTGCCAATCCCATTTTATGGGGCCATGTTACCAAAAAACAAGACAAAACAATCAAAAACAGAAAGAAAAGAAAATGAATCAATGGAAAAGGAAAATGTGGTACATACACAATGGAATATTATTCAACCATAAGAAAGAATAATATATTTTCATCTGCAGCAACATGGATAGAACTGGAGGTCATTATGGTAAGTGGAATAAGCCAGACCTGGAAAGATAAGTACTACATTTTCTCTCACGTTTGTGGAAACTAAGAAGCCAATTTGACAGAAGACCAGAGTTAAATAGTGGTCACTAGAGACTGGGAAGGGTTAAGAGGGAGGGAAGATGGAAAGAAGTTAGATAAGGGCCAACACAACACAGTTAGGAGGAATTTGTTCTTTTTTTCTATAACAGTGAAGTAACTATTGCTTTCAATAATCCATGATATTTCGAAGTAATTAGAATAGTAAAAAGTTTCCAGCATAGAAATGATTATTGAAGAGACAGTAGTGCTTGTTACTCAGATTCAATCATTAAGCCCCTTACACATGCATCCTATAATGGCACAGCACCCCACAAAGATGTACAAAAGTTGTGTCTCAATAAAAACAAGAAAAAATAAATTAAAAAAGTAGTTAAAAATTATTTTTAATCTTTGGGCAGGCATGGAATTAAAGGGAGTGCCAAAAATGGATTTAACTTTTCTGAATAAAAATTTCTGGCAACACAAAGAATAATTGGCAAATAGGCCTTGGCAATGGATTTTTTATTTTTCTGTTTTCCCATGTTTGAATTGGTGCATTATAAGTTGTACATAATGGCGAGATTTGTTACATGTTTTCACATGCACACAATATAACAATATAATTCAACCACTATCATTCCCTAGTATTTCCCCTTTCTCTCTCCTCCTTCCCTCTGGTCCTTGCAGTCCACTACACTAGTTTTCTTTGGATTTTCATGAGATTCCCCCATCCTTATTTTTCATTTTCTTCTCTAATTTACCTATGAGAGAAAAATTTGACCCTTGATGTCTGAGTCTGGCTTAGTTTGCTAAATGTAATGTTATCAAATTTTGTTCATTTTCCTGCAAATGATTTCCATAGGATTATATAATTTACAATCCCACCAACATGTGAAAGATTTTTTCCCCTGCACATTCTCTCCAGCATTCATTATTGTTTGTATTCTCACTAGCTGCCGTTCTAACTGGCCATTCTAACATGGATTCTCAGTGTAGTTTTGATTTTCATTTCTTTAATTGCTAATGATATTAGACGATTTTAGTATATTTGTTGGCCATTTGTATTTCTTCTTTTGACAACTATCTGTTTAATTAATTTGCCCTCTTATTGTTGGGTTATTTAGTTTTTGCCCATTTACAAATTGTATTTGTTAGGGTTTTTTTTTTAGTTTTTGTATATTCTAGATATTAATCCCCTATCAGAAGAATAACTAGCAAAGATTTTCTACCATTTTGTAGGTTCCCTCTTCACATTCTTAATTTTTTTCTTTCCTGTACAAAGCTTTTTATTTGGATGGCATTTCATTTATTGTCTCTTGGTATTGTTTCCTGAGCTTTAGGAGTCCTACTGAGAAAGTGGTTGCCTATGACCATGTTTTAGAGTGTTGACCCTACATTTTCTTCTAGAAGTTCTATACTTTCTGGCCTCATTCCTAGGTTACTGATCCATGTTGAGTTGATTTTCGTGCCGGTGAGAGAGAAGAATATAGTCTCAGTCTTCTATATATGGATAACCAGTTTTTCCAGCACTATTTGTGAAAAAAAAATTATTTTCTCCATAATATGCTTTTGGCAACTTTGTAAAGTATCAGATGACTGTAGATGTGTGGACTGTAGATCTGTGTCTTCTGTTCTATACCATTGATCTATGTATTTCTATGACGGTCCATGCAGTTTTTGTTAATATAGCTCTGTAATATAATTTGAAGTCAGGTATTATGATGCTTCTAGATTTGCTTTATTGACATAGAATTTCTTTGGCTATTGTGGGTCTTTTGTATTTACAAATGAATTTTAGCACTGTTTTTTTCTCGTTCTGTGAAGAATGTCATTTGTATTTAATGGGGATTGCACTGAATCTGTATATTGCTTTTGGTTGCATGGCCATTTTAGCAATATTAATTCTGCCTATCCATGAACATTGGAGGTCTTTCCATCTTTTTTGGTGTGGTTTATTAGAGCATTATAATTATACACAGTATTTGGTTCATTTTGACAAAATCATACATGCAAAGAATTAATTTCAATCCCCATACCCCTTTTCTCTCCCTTCCTCCCCGTGTTCTCTCACTTCAACTCTACTAATCTTTCTTTCACTTTTTCATTTATTTTTGATTGGTACTTTCTACATGTACATAAAGGTGAAATTCCATTTGGTAACTTTATATATGAATATAAATGTGATTTTGTTAAATTCATTCCATATTTCTTTCCCTTCCCCTCCCTCTTGTTCTCTTTCTGCTCCACTGATCTTCCCTCTATCTTTATGATATCTGATCCCCGCCCCAACAGCCTTCTTTCCCTTTTCTGGCTCTAGATTTTGCACATGAATGAAAACATTCAACCCTTGATTTTCTGAGTCTGGCTTATTTCACTTAGTATGAGTTTCTTTATTTCTATCTATTTTCTCGCAAATGCCATTATTTCATTCTCCCTATGGTTTAGTAAAACTCTATTGTTTGTGTGTGTGTGTGTGTATATATATATATATATCTCACATTTTCTTGATCCTTTCATCTATTGATGGGTATCTGGGTTGATTCCATAACCTATCTTCTTGTGTCTTCTTTAATTTCTTTTTTCAGTGTTCTATAATTTTCATTGTAGAGGTCTTTCACCTCCTTGGTTGTATTTATTCCTAGGTATTTCATTTAATTTCATTTATTAAAGGTTATTGTAAATGGGATTGTTTCCTGATTTCTTTCTCAGCAAATTCATTATTGGTCTATAGGAAAACTATTGATTTTTTTTTACATTGACTTTGTAACCTGCTACTGTTCTGAATTTGCTTGTGAGCTCTAGCAGTCTTTTGAGGAAGCTTTTTGGATTGTCTAAGTATTGAATCATATCATTGGCAAACATTTATAATTTGACTTCTTTCTTCCTACTTTTATCCCTTTTCCTTTTTTCTTTTCTTGTTTAATTTCTCTGACTACAATTTCTAATGCTATATTAAATAGAAGTCATGAGAATGGACACCCTTGCCTTGTTCCAGATTTTAAAGGAAATACTTTCAGTTTTCCTTCATTGACTATAATGTTAACTTGGAGTTTGTCATACATAACCCTTATGATGTTGAGTTAAGATCCTTCTATCTCTAGCATTTTTTAGAGTTTTTTTTTTATCAAGAATGGATGCTGAATTTTTTCAAAGGCTTTCTCTGTATCTATTGAGATCATCATGTGATTTTTGCCCTTAATTTCTATTTATGCTATGAATTATATGAATTGATTTCTGTATGTTAAACCATCCTTGCATCCTCAGATAAAACTAACTTGATGATGATGTACAATCTTTTTAATATGTTGTTGAATATGATTTGCTAATGTTTTGTTACCTTTTTTTGCATCTATGTTCAATGGGGATATTGGTCTGTAGTTTCCTTTCCTCTGTGCATGCGTTTCAGGTTTTGCTGGGAGTGTGATTGGCTTCTTAGAATGAATTTAGAAGTGTTCATATATTTCTATTTCATGGAATAATTTGAGGAGTATTGATATTAGTTTTTCTTTAAAGGTCTGATAGGATTCAATGAGAATCTATCTGGTTCTGTTTTTCCTTTGTTGGAAGACTTTTTTTCCTGCTTCTGTCTCATTGGTAGCTATTGGTTTGCTTGGATTTTCTATGTTCTCTTGATTAAATTTTGGCAGATTATAGGCATCTAGATATGCATCCCTTTCATCTAGGTTTTCTAATTTGTTGGAGCATAAGTTTTATAAGTAGTTCCTAATGATCCTTTGAATTTCTGTCATGTTTGTAGTGATTTGTCCTTTAAAATACTCCTTTTGAAGTAGACAGCAGTTGTTAACTATGCCATCAATGTACTAATAAGTGCAACAACACGAACATGTGTGTGAGAGTTACATAAATCAACTAGTTCTAAAAGATGGTAAAATACAGTTTATTAAGAGAAAATAAAATGTGATATGTAGGTAGAAGATAGTTTAGAATGTTCAAAATGTGAGCAGAGAGAAAGCAGATATAGCAAATGATGGTTATAAAAGAGGAGAAACAATAGAAAAGACAACAAAGCATGAGAGAGTGAGATAATTTAGCTATTAGTGGGCTAAGACAGGAGAGCGAGAGAAACAAACAGAAACAAAATAAAACTAAACAAAAACAAAATAAACAAACCAAAACCCCTAACTCTCAAAAGATAAGGCAAGGAAAAATAACTTTTAAAAGGGTTAAAAATTTTTTTAAAAGAAAAAATGTGTGTATGTGTGTGTGTGTGTGTGTGTGTGTGTGTATCCATGATCTAATCAACCAACACAACCAGAATACCCCCCACCAAAGCAAAAAAAAGAAAAAAAAAAGAAAAAAAAGGGACAAGTGAGTTGGACTCCCCTTCTTTTTTTCTCATTTGAATCCCCCCATTTACAATCTTTGCATCTGTTTCATTCGAGGTGCAGCAAATACATTTTTTTTCTTTTTTCCAAATTTTTAGTGAAAGAAACTAGAGACTCGCCACCAGAGAAGTTCCATTTTATTGAAAAATCACCGGAGTTATATAGGGTGCACTTGGGGAGTTCCGTGAGGGGCTTGTTGCAGGTGAGGGGCGGCACAGTAAGCTATTGTTCCTCCACGTTGACCACCACCGTGTAGCTGGGTCATTGGTAAAAGGTTCATGCCATTGGAAGGGTGGAGTAGGAGAACAACCCAGAAGAGAAGCTCCCTGGGTGCCATCTCTGGAAAAGACAGGGGTGGCGGGAGGGCTGCTGCCATAAGGCTGGGGTGTTGGGGTCATAGCCAATATTCTTCCCTTTTTGTTTTCTTAGGAGTGGGGGCGTCATCTTCTCTGGCTGCTTCCTGCTGGGTGGGGACGATGTGGGGAGAGGGAGGGAGGAACTGACTACAGAAACCCCAAAACAGGGTCGTGGAGATGTTGACCAGGGTGGGAGTTAGGTCAATGAAAGTGCCTTGTAGGAATAAGATCTGCATGGCGGTATCCCAATCCTGACGGTTCTGGATGGGGGGCAGGATCCAGGCATCAGCATGAAGCGCTGCTAGGAAGTGGGCCCACAGATCACGGGTGGATGAGCTGGTCTCATGGGTGTGTGACATCCTTGGAGGGCAGGAGGTGATATTCCTTTAAGAGAAGCTGGTTAAAGGTTTGGTTAGAGGTTCTTTGTAGCTGAGTCCAGGGCTTCTAATTTCAAAGGTAAAGTAAGGGAAGGTGTTTTTTGCATTTTTTTTTTAAGAAAGCTATGCAGAGACCGGCCATCTCCATAAAGAATTTTGCAAGACCAATAGGGGCATCCCCCATAGATGTCCTCTCAGCACCGACAATATTGCTGTTGCTGGTCCTTTTTTAGACAGAGGAATGGTCAACTCCAAGTGTCCGGGGAGAGGGTTCTAGAGGGGGACAAATTGAGGGATATGGAGGTGCAACTGTGGATGTAACAGGTTTTCGTGTCTACGGTGTGGACTTTAGAAAGGCCATGCTCCTGGTATTTCTCCTCAACAGTGAATTTATACATGGTCGCAGAGGAGGGTGCAGAGGGTTGAGTGAGGCCTAATAGATAAGCAAAGATTATCAAGATGTTAGGCACTGGTTGGAGGGGCTCATGCTCCGCAATAGGGGGAAGTGACGGAGGGTGCATATGTGAGATGCAAAGGTGCAGAGGGTTAGAAGAGGATGGAGTGCAAGTGTATGTAGGCTGGTGGGTCAATGGAGACAGGGAGAGTGATGGTGTAGTGGCTGTGCCAATGGGTTCCGCTGGCTTCAGCCTGGAAATATGAATCCAAGGGGTAAGGTGGTTATTGGGCAGTGATAATTTGGCTGCAGTTGGAGTACAAAGGACAACGGGGCGAGGTCCTTCCCACTTTGGTTCCAATGGTCTCTTCTCACCAGGTGGGTTATAGTATACCTGTTGACCTGGTGTTAAGGGGAAGGAATTTTGGGATAGGTTGGGGTTGGATAGGAGCCAGTCCTGGTACTTCCAAAGCTCAGCATGAAGATAGAAAAGAAGGAGTACAGCAAGTTCATTGGGGAGCGGCCCATCGGTAGGGGATATGCCAGGGGAAAGGAGAAGCCACCCATACATGATCTTGAACGGCAATAGGAGAGAGGGTTTTTTTTGGAAGAGCCCATATTTGGAGGAGGGCTAGGGGGAGTAATTGTACCCAGTCTAGGTTGAGTTTCATGGACAGCTTAGTGAGGACCTCCTTGATGGTTCTGTTAGTTCTCTCGACCTTCCCCAACGCCTGAGGGTGGTATGGGCAATGTAGACGCCAGGGGAAGGAGAGAGTTTGGGCTACTCTTTGAGTGACCTGCGAGATGAATTCAGGGCCATTGTCAGACTGAAGGGAAGTAGGCATCCCAAACCGGGGTATAATTTGGGTCATAAGAGTGGAAGCCACCGTAGAGGCCCTTTTATTAGAGGTCAGAAATGCTTCCACCCAGCCCAAGAAGGTGTCAATAAAAACCAGCAAGTACTTTAAATGCTTAACCCTGGGCATGTTGGTGAAATCCACCTGCCAGTCAGCTGCAGGGACATGCCCTCAGGCCTGGTGCGAGGGAAATGGTTTTGGTTTAAGGGGGGTATTAGTGTTCGTTCATTGAGAGATGTGGCATGCTAAGGTAATTTGATGTAAAAGAATCTTGTCCTCCAGTGTCAGAAAGAAGAAAGTCTGCAGGAAGGTGGTTAGACTGAGGGCTAGAGTGAAACAAGGAGTGAAGGAAATGAAATAGTGGGGTATGATTAGTCTTGGGAAGTGAAAGGGTGAGGATCGGGGCAGAGTCGGGGTTCTGAAGGGCCGCAGTTTGGGCGGCTTGATCGGCCTTAGAGTTTCCCGCTGTGATGGGGGAACTATCAGTTTGATGAGATTTGCAATGAGTTATCCCAAGCTGCGAGGGTTGTTGAGCAGCACTGAGTAGGTGAGTTATCAATTTAGAATTGGTTACAGAGGTGCCCTTAGTGGTGAGTAATCCCCGTTCTTTCCAGATGGCCACATGAGATAATAGAATATGGAAAACCTATTTGGAGTTGGTGTAGAGAGACAGGGCCTTCTCCTGAGCTAGTTCACATGCCCGAATAGCCGCTATGAGCTCTGCTTGTTGGTTGGTAGAGTTGGGCAGTAGAGGCCTAGCCTCTGTGACCTCCATGCGTGAGACCACTGCGTAGCCTGCATACCATGTGCCATTATGTATGAAAGGGCTCCCATCTGTAAACTATATGAGGTCTGGGTACATCAAGGGTCCCTCAGAGATTGAGGTGGGACATGGTAGTAGGTTTTCTAAGGCTTCAAGGCAGCTGTGGACAGGAGAGCCGGTTATGAAATCCGAAATGGGAAGCAGGGAGGCGGGATTTAAGGGAGGACAAGGCTGGAATGATAGACTTGGGTTCTCAAGGAAAGATGTGAGCAGAGTCAATACCCTAGAAGGAGGGAGGGACTGAAGGCCCTTGTAAGTTAGCAGGTCCTTTAAGTGATATGGAGAGAGAATGGTGAGTGGTGACCCGGAGGTGAGTTTGTATGCTTCCTTTTGGAGTGTCTGGCTGGCCGCTGAGGCTCGCAGACAAGGAGCCCACCCGCGGATAGTTGGGTCTAATTGTTTGGAGAGGTAAGCTACCGGAGCAAAGGAAGGTCCACAGTTTTGTCCTAAGACCCCTAGGGCTTTTCCCCGCTTCTCGTGTACATATAGGAGGAAAGGTCTGGTAAGATCTGGGAGGTGGAGAGCCGGTGCTTGGAGTAGGGCCTGCTTCAATTGGGAAAAAGGCCGGCCAGGTGAGGAGGCTAAGGGTTCGGTGGTGGGGCCCTTCGCTAGCTCATATAGAGGTTTAGCCAAGAGGGAAAAATTTGGGATCCATGCCCTAAAATATCCTGCTAGACCCAGGAAGGAGAGAATTTCGGCCTTGGTCTTTGGGATTGGTAAGTTGTTAATTAGTTGCTTCCTATCTGTAGTGATAGCCTTCTTCCCTAGTGAAATGAGAAAACCCAAATAGGTGACTGAGGGCTGAGATAGCTGTGCCTTCTGTGGAGAAGCTTGATAACCTTTAGCCGCCAGGAAGTTCAGTAAATTGATGGTGTCTGCATGGGAAACTTCTCTGGAGGGGCTACAAAGAAGGAGGTCATCAACATACTGAAGGAGGGTAGAATCTGCACAGGTGGGATGGAACTTTGTGAGATCCATTGCTAGGACCTGGCCAAAGAGATGGGGGCTATCTCAGAATCCCTGGGGAAGGACAGTCCATGTGAGTTGTCATGAGCGGCTCATGTCAGGGCCAGTCCATGTGAATGCAAAAATATCCTGGGAATCTGGTGCCAAAGGAATAGAGAAGAAGGCATCTTTGAGATCGATTACTGAGAAATAGGTAGAAGAGGCTGGTATTTGGGACAGCAGCGTGTAGGGCTTGGGAACTAAAGGGTGTACGGGAATAACAGCAGAATTGATAAGGCAGAGGTCCTGAACCAACCTGTAAGTACCTGTGGCTTTTCTCACTGCCAGTATAGGGGTATCATATGGGGAGTGAGTAGGCCGTACATATTTCTTTGCTAAAAGATCTTGTATGACTGGTTTGAGACCCTGCAGTGCTGCAGTGGATAGTGGGTACTGAGGCTGGTTTGGGAAATGGGTTGGGTCTTTTAAATGAACTTGTATAGGGGAGCATCTAATGATGGATGGGCTGTTGATGTCCCAGATGGCTGGGTTAATCAAATTGCAGTTCGGATGATTGTAAGAATGTTCTGAACCAGAAGGAATAGTGGACTCCTCGGCTAAGAGAGCCATCAAGAAGTGGGTGGTGGTGGAGGAAGGAGTCTGTATAGAGATGGTGACCTTCAATATGGAGAGGATGTCCCTCCCTAGGAGGGGTATTGGGCATTGTGGCATTACAAGGAAGGAGTGGGAAAAAGGGGATCCTTGTATAATACATGTTAAGGGTGGGGGAGTTATGAGGGAAGATTTGTTTTCATCCTACCCTGACAATAGGAGAGGTTGAGGGCATGGTAGGTCCCCAGAAGTCCCTTAGGACCGAGAAAGTGGCTCTGGTGTCCAGAAGGAAAGTTATGGGCGCCCATCTACTTTGAATATTACCCTGGGTTCCTGTTTGTCGATGGTGATGGCCAGGAAGAGGGACCCAAGGCCCGGTCAATCCTCTCCTGCTAGTCCCAAAAGATTATGTTGCAGGGGATTTGGCCAACCTCCCCTACGGGTGGTAGGGCGATCAGACCCCCAATGGCCTTTCTGGTGGCACTTTGGGCAGGGGGCGGGCGGTAAAAGCCCATGGTGAAAGGCACGCCTTTGCCCAGTGACCATCTTTTCCACATTTAAAACAGGCCCCAGGGGGTTGCTGATTTTGAGGACACTGCTATTGTGGCTTTCCCTGGAGGATTTGAGCAAGCATTTGAAATTTGGCATGATCGACCTTCTTGTATCTTTGAAATTTATATCGCTCATATTCATCCTCCCTATTATGGAAAACTTTGAACACCACAGCCAGCATCTCAGCCTAAGGGGTTGCTGGTCCCTGCTCCAATTTTTTTTAACTTAGCCTTAGTATTGGGGTAGTTCTGAGCTAGAAAATAGGTCATTAGGACATGTTGTCCATCAGGGGTTTCAGGGTCTAGATTGGTATACTGTTGGAGAGCCTTAGTAAGACCATTTAAGAATTCCGAAGGTGTTTCGTCCCTTTTATGGATTATTTCCTGAATCTTCTGAAAGTTAACCACTTTCCGGGTGGCCTTTTTTAGGCCTGCCATGAGGCACGATGCAAATTGGTCCCAGAGTTGCAACCCAGCTGCTGTATTATAATCCCAATGGGGATCCTGTTCAGGGACTGCATGGGGCCCTGTAGGGTGATTAGGGTTTGTTCAGTGATTCTCATCTGCATGGGCTTGTGTCAGGTCCCAAACCCGCCTACACTCTTCAGGGAGAAGGGTGTTGGCCAGAAGCATGTAAATGTCATGATGGGTGAGGCTGTAGGCTTGGAGAATCCATTGGAATTCTCTAATGTAAGTTGTAGGGTCGGTAGTAAAGGACCCAAGTTTCTTCTCTAACTGTGTAAGGTTGGTCATTGAGAAGGGCACATGGACCCTGATGATCCCTCAGGGCCAGCTACTTCTCCAAGAGGGATGATGGTGAGAGGTTGAGGAGGATGTCCACGTGACCGAGTGATGGGGGGGGGGGGGGGGGGGGGGGGGGGGGGGGGGGGGGGGGGGGGGGGAAACAGGGGGCAGAGGACTGTGTGGGTCTGGGGAAGGAGAGAGGGGTGGCGGTGGGGCAGTTGCAGGGGAGGCAGGGGAAGGAGGGGAGGGAGCAGAGGGTGGTGGCCTATAGGGAGGAGGTTCATCAGCTGGGTCAAAAGTGTGGGTGGGGTCTGGAGGTGGGCTGTTGTGGGAGGAAGAATGCGGTTTACAAGCAACGAGGACTTGGGCGGGGGAACAGGGGGAACAGAGATTAGGGTGCTGCCTCAGGAGGCTGAATGCCTCCTCCACATAGGGAATCTCCTTCCACTTTTTAAGATGCTGGCAATAGTTAAAAAGGTCCCGGAGGATGTTTGGATCTAAGGAACCCTCGGAGGGCCAACGATTGGTATTATCCAGAGGATAGGTAGGCCAATCTTGTGTGTAGAACTTAATGAGTAACTTTGGTTTGATATCCGGTGTGAGAGTGTGGTGAGATTGTTAAGTAGGCACTTAAGGGGGGATGTGTTTGGGAGAGACGAAGAAGCCCCCATGCTCCTAAGTTTGAAATGGTAGGTTGAGAGAGCCAAAACGGGAGACAGGGAATCTCTGGGCTGGGAGCGAATTGGCGGGATCCAAAGGGCGTCCCCCAAGGAGCCGGCCATTCACAGTACTCGAGAGAGTACTGATGGGAAAGGAATTGGGGTCGTCACCCGAATTCACCTTCCACTAGAAGTTTTGCTGGAAGCCTCGGGGAACCTAGTACTAGGATTTTGCGGTAAGATGGAAGGAGAGAGGGAACAGAGAGAGAGAGAGAGAGAGAGAGAGAGCCAGGAGAGCAATGGGAAGAAGGAGGAGAGAGGGAAAGAGAATAAAGCAGAAGGGAGGGAGGGGTGGATTCTTCGTTCTACCCATGTAGAAAACTCTAGGAAGAGTTAGGTCACCAGAGAGTCCACCGTAACCGTGAAGGTCGTGGTGGGGCGTAGTCTCTCCCCGCAGTGAGCGTCAGAGCCTTGCCAGACGATGACGGCCAAGTGCCCTGCTATAGCCCAGCTAAGGGAGGTGACCTGAGAAGGGACACTCACCCATCAGATGGTCAGTGGTGGGTGCGAGGGAGCCAGCGTCTAAAAAGGTGGACGAGGGCGGAGAGTCTCGACGGGGTGGAGGGGGCCTTTGGTTAGAAGGGGAACCCTATCCGAGTCTTGGCACCAATGAAAGAAACTAGAGACTCGCCGCCGAGAAGTTCCGTTTTATTGAAAAATCACCAGAGTTATATAGGGTGCACTTGGGGAGTTCCGTGAGGGGCTCGTTGCGGGTGAGGGGCGGTGCGGTAAGCTATTGGTCCTCCACGTTGACCACCACCATGTAGCTGGGTCATTGGTCAAAGGTTCACGCCATTGGAAGGGTGGAGTAGAACAACCTGGACGAGAAACTCCTTGGGCGCCATCTCTGGAAAAGACAGAGGTCGGGGAGGGCTGCCACCATAAGGCTGGGATGTCGGGGTCATAGCCAATATTTAGCATTTTTAAAAGTTCTAGACACATCCTAGGCCACACATTCGGCACTTGCTGGGACAGTATGGCAGTGCTTGCTATGACCTCTTGGGCTCCCGCTTACCAGTTCAGAAATACAGGGTACTTGTCAAAATCCAGTTCACTGTGAAGTCTCTGGGTCAGTGAAGTTTAGGCTGCTTTTCCGATTTACTGATTTTTATACGCCAAAACTGTGCACTTTGTTTCTCTCTTTGGGTCATCCTTGCCCTCCGTGGTGAGCCAGCACTGCTGATGCTGCTGAGGCTGCTGGCACAACCAGCTTCGCGCCAATCACTTTTTCTTGTTCTTCGTTCAATAGTCCTGAATTTCTGAGTCTCTAAGACCCTCTGACTGTCCATTATTGAATTTTAGTGGAATTCCTCTTCCACCCACCTTGTTGAGAAGCAGCAACCCTGCGTCCTGAATCCCAAGGCAGGGAGCAACTAGAAAAGCAGCCATCCTCTAATGCACCATCTTGAATCTCAGCAAGTAGATATTATGCATTGTTCTGGGGAAACTTAAGATTTTCTGTCTCCTAGAGCCATTTGTTTACATTTCAGAGTAGTGAAAGAACAATGGAAACTCTCTTTTCCTGTTCTTGGAGAAGATTTGTGTACTTTTCACAGCCAACATCTCTCTCTGTCAGGCAGAAGGGTTCATCTGTATCATCAGTTCCTATATAAGTGACACTTTTCATAATTTCAGTGTTATTTTTGGACCAAATTCTGCTATACATACAAGTGTACTTAACTCTCAACATGCTATCCTGTAGTTAAAAATGGCAAAGGCGATTGAAGCAAACTCTGTGAGTAAATAGAGTCTGCTCCCCCATTGAGTGATTCCATACTTTTGAAAGTGTGTATTATGGTGCAACAAGGGTAGGTTAACTTGTTGTCCTTCAACTAGAAACACATCTCATGCTTTTCACAGTTTCAGACTCAAGAGCAGGCCCAATGAGCTTAGGTTGACTTATTTGGTATTTTCTGATACTGAATAACTAGGGATGGAAAAATTATAATCAGAAGTCATTTCTAATGCTGAACTTGTTTTCTGAGACAGCTCTGTAATGAAGACCTGGATTGTGTGTCCTGGTAAAGGAAGAAGGCAATCCTGTCACAGTAGGGGTCCTGTGTAAGTGGAGGAGGCATGAATTGGCTGAATTACAACTGCCTCTCACCTAAATTTGCACAAAGTGATTTTAAGTCCTTTGGGTATTGGCCAAGGAGTGGGATAGCTGGATCAAATGGTGGATCCATTCCAAGTTTTCTAAGGAATCTCCATATTGCTTTCCAGAGTGGCTGCACCAACTTGCAATCCCATCAGCAATGTGTGAGTGTACCCTTTTCCCCACATCCTCGCCAACACCTGTTGTTGCCTGTGTTCTTAATAAAAGACATTCTAATTGGGGTAAGATGAAATCTTAAGGTGGTTTTGATTTGCATTTCTCTTATAACGAGGGATGTTGAACACTTTTTCATAAATCTGTTGATTGCTTGTAGATCTTCCTCTGTAAAGTGTCTGTTCATTTCCTTGGCCCATTTATTGATTGGGTTATTAGTGTTCTTGGTGTAAAGATTTTTGAGTACTTTGTAGATTCTTCAGATTAGTGCTCTATCTGAAGTGTGTGTGGCAAAGATTTTCTCCCACCCTGAAGGCTTTCTCTTCACATTGCTGATTGTTTCCTTTGCTGAGAAAAAGCTTTTTAGTTTGACTCTATCCCAATCATTGATTCCTGCTTTTGTTTCTTGTGCTTTGGGAGTCATGTTAAGGAAGTCTGGTCCTAGGCCAACATGATGAAGATTTGAACCTATTTTTTCTTCTATTAGGTACAGGTCTAATTCCTAGGTCCTTTATCCATTTTGAGTTGAGTTTTGAACAGGGTGAGAGATATGGGTTTAGTTTCATTTTGCTGCATATGGATTTCCAGTTTTCCCAGCACCATTTGTTGAAGAGGCTGTCTTTTCTCCATTGTATGTTTTTGGCTCCTTTGTCAAGTATGAGATACCTGTATTTATGTGGGTTTGTCTCTGTGTCCTCTATTCTGTACTGTTGATCTACCTGTCTGTTTTGGTGCCAATACCATGCTGTTTTTGTTACTATTGCTCTGGAATATAGTTGAAGGTCCAGTATTGTGATACTTCCTGCTTCACTGTTCTTGCTAAGGATTGCTTTAGCTATTCTGGATCTCTTATTCCTCCAAATGAATTTCATGATTGCTTGCTCTATTTCTATGAGGTCCATCATTGGAATTTTAATTGGAATTGATTTGGTTTGTATAGTGCTTTTGGTAGGATGGCCATTTTGACAATATTAATTCTGCCTATCCAAGAACATGGGAGATCTTTCCATCTTCTAAGGTTTTCTTTAATTTCTTTCTTTTGTGTTCTGTAGTTCTCATTTTAGAGGTCCTTCACCTCTTTTGTTAGATTGATTCCCAAGTATCTTATTTTTTTTGAGGCTATTGTGAATGGGTAGTTTTCCTAACTTCTCTCTCAGAGAATTCATCACTTATGAATAAAAATGCATTAGATTTATGAGCATTAATTTTATATCTTGCTACTTTACTGAATTCATTTATGAGTTCCAGAAGTTTTCTGGTGGAATTTTTAGGCTCTTCTAAATAGAGAATCATGTCACCAGCAAATAGGGATAGTTTGAGCTCTTCTTTTCCTATTTGTATCCCTTTAATTTCTTTGGTCTGTCTAACTTCTCTGGCTAGAGTTTTGAGGATGATGTTGAATAGAAGTGGAGAAAGACTTGGCCTATACCCAAAGGACTTAAAATCAGCATACTACAGTGATGCAGCCACATCAATGTTCATAGCTGTTCAATTCACAATAGCCAGATTGTGGGACCAACCTAGATGTCCTTCAATAGATGAATGTAAAGAAACTGTGGTATATATGCACAGTGGAATATTACTCAGCCATAAAGAAGAATAAAATTATGGCATTTGCAGGTAACTGGATGATGTTGGAGACTGTTATGCTAAGTGAGATTAGCCAATCCCAAAAATTCAAAGGTCGAATGATCTCTCTGATAAATGAATGATGATGCATAATATGGAGTGGAAGGGAGGCACGAATAGAGGAAAGATAGTTTGCATAAAGGGAAGGGAGGGGTGGGGTCGGGATGGGGGTGTAAGAATAATAGCAGAATGAGATGGACATCATTGTCCTGGGTACATGTATGAATGCACAGATGGTGTGACTCTACTTTGTGTACAACCAGAGAAACAACAGCTGTACTCCATTTGTGTACAAATGAATCAAAATAAATAAATAAATAAATTTGCACAAAGTGATCAGTCTGAATTCTGTCATTCCATCACAGGGTCTTCCAAGAGAGAAAAAAAGACTAAGAACATTTTAGAATGGAATGTACTGCTCTGAAAGTATGCAAACCTAAGTGCTTACTGAGCCCTCTTCTAGGCTGCCCTCAGAACACACCCAGGTGAATGTGATCCAGCCCTCTCTCTCTCTCACTCAATAAGAAATTTCTACACTTATATTTCATTTTTCTAAGATGCCTTTCCCGAGATCTTCTATTTCTTGGCAGTCTTAATCTTCTACCAAGAGTGCCCTTAAAATATTAGAATCATAGACTACTGGACACTTTGGACAAGGAAGGGACTATAGAGAATATGTAGTTATGTCCTCTCATTGTGGACATCAAACAATTGAAACACTGAATTTGGATTCCACTATTTCTGTTAGTCATTTTTCTGTTGATGGAATAATTCCTTTTTTATTCACTATATTGGATATTCTATTCACTATATTGGATTCCTTTTTATCTCAAGGATTTGGTCCTAATCATTTTGTCTCTAAGGGCACTTTTCTAATTCTTTAACATTGGGTCTGTTCTTAATGATAATGCCATCTATTCAGAGTTTTCTTCATTAATTCCTTTATTCAAGCATTGTTCTATACCATTACTATCCAACAGAACTTTCTGTGGTGATGGGAATCTTCTATAATGGGGAGTATCCAATATGGTAGCCATTAGCCACATATGTCTATTAAGTATTGAAATGTGACTTACATGCTCAAGGAACTGTATTTTTAATATTATTTAATTTAACCACACATGGTTAGTGGCAGCCATGATGGAGAACAAAGTTCTACACTTTGTTCCTCACTTCAACATTTTTTTCTGGCTCTGTGATAACTACTAACTGGAAGATGAATTACCCCAGATCAGGTCTTCCTGTATCCAAAGCCTTTATAATAGGAGGTGGAAAATGGAGGGCATAATCCCCACTCTGCCACCACCTTGTGTAATCTTGTGCAGACAATCTCCCCAGCCTGACTTCAGTTTTATTGTTTATAAAACACAGGGATTGAATTCAATGATTTCTCAATTCACATTTAGCTTTAAATTCTAACACACTTATACTCAAATTGCCCTTCGTTTCCTCACAAACTTCAACATATCAAAATATTATTTTGAAAATAGTATGATGGGCTGCCTTTCTTTTGTTCTGGTTTCCCCCTCCTCTCTCTTTGGTTCCATGAAACACAAATGGATTTGATTTGTAGAGCAATAACATTCTCGTTGCTTCTCTGTGGGTCAAACATTAAAAAGGATAGATAACATTCTTCTAAAAATTTTAAAGAGACATTTTTCTTTGAAACACATGAACACACAGGTGATTCCAGTACCTTAAGAGTGATACTTGCCAGCAACATAAAATGTCAGATAAACTGTGTTCCTGGAGTGGAAGTTCACTACTCACCACAAGGCCAGGGGACAGGGACCAGTCTCTAGAAGGGCTTTTTAAAAATCATATTCAATGTCACCATAAAATAAAAGTGTGCTATTTGAAAAAACAGGAGGAAAAGTATTTTATTTTGCTCATGTTAAGTAAACCTCTATGAAAATCTGCTTAGCTGGTGCAGAAGATATGGAAACAGCCTTTGTGTGGGAAAGAGGAGCTGTCACCTATCAGAGAGGAAAGATGAAATGCTGTCAGTGCTTGTGAAGAGGGTACAAAATGTATCTTGAAATGTAAGATTTTTTTTTTTTTACTTTTTCTATTCTTTTACTACAAAAGAAAAAAGAAATATATGCTTAGAGTAAAAAGCCAAATTCTAAATAAATTTGTTAACTAAAGCTTAATAGGTTCTTGATCATAAAACACACAGACACACAAATATGCGATCTTCCTTTCTCTTTCCCTTTATTATTTTCTTTCTACCTTTCTCCCTTCCTTTTTTCCTTCCTCCTTTTTTACAATAGTCAGTTATACTTTAAGTATTAATATACAACATGTTTTCTTTAAATATTCATCATGAATCAATATTTCCATATACACATATGCATTTATGCAATATAAATATGCATTATTTATATATTTGTTATATTTTCTTATTCTAAGTAGTTACATAATATTTCATAACATGGGTGTGCAACCGTTTTTTTATTGATGGGCATTCAATTTTATGTGTGTTGAAAAAAAAGAGATGAAAAAGTCAGTCTACATTCATTTATGAATTGAAATTGGATGATGATGATTTTGATTGGCAGGGAGCAAAAAACTCCATTAGACAGCTCAAGGAACTTGTAATCCAGGGTAGTCTTTAAAGATAAATAGTTCAAATGGCAGAAATGGATTAAATTTCTAACATCATAAAATTACAGGATGAGTCAGCTAAAAGGGACTTAAAAACAACTACATCTAGTCCTCTAATTTTACTAAGGAGGAAATTGAAGCCCAGAGAGATTGTTGTCCTCCAGGTCACATAACCAGTAAAGTGTTATGGTCCTGATTAAAGTCTTTGGCCCTGTTCTGGTCTTCTTTAAAGAAAGAAGCAATAAAAGGACATTATAGGCCTGCCTGTGATCAGGTGCTGAAGGGTTTCTTCCTCTGGGTTTTAGCTAACCCCAGGTAGGTTTAAAGTCCTATAGGGCGGGACCTCCATTCTTGTCATTTTTCCAGACACTTTTCCATTTATCTGATACAGAGACATATCATTTTGGCATTCATGCATTTTTCATTTCAAAGATCTTTACTAAGCCTCTTCTACTACCTAGGTAGGCAGCAAGGAGTACTGGTTAAAAGCCTGGATTCCAACCCCTGCTTCTTTTCTTCCTTCTAGTTACATGACTTGGGTAAGTTAACTGACCCTCTCTCAGTTTCAAATTTTCCAACTGTAAAGGCAAAGAAGATCCTGCCTTATACTATTGTTATGGGGATTAAGAGATAATCTAGGTAAATTTATAGTCAAATATTAAGTCACCTTTCATCATTTTAGGTCTGGATTCTGTTTGACAGACATTTCAGAAATGTTCTCTCTTATCTCACATTATTGTCAGTAAAGTATTATTGCTTCCGTCACTCTGCTTCCATTTCCCAGTTTTAAAATATGTTCCTTTAAAAAATGCATCAAAACTTAAGTGTTTCTTATTTGGCTGGGGACACACATAGGAGAAAGAATAGATGAGTAACAGCAAACTGTACCCAACTTAGCAATCCTGAGACCTTTCTTCTGTGCCACGGAGGTAACTCTGCCTGAGGTGAGAACTTTGTAGCTGTACTGAGTGTTCAGTATAGATAACATGTTCATCATATATGATAAAAGATTGGGTATGAAAAGAAAAGCACAAGGATATGGATGCCATCCCAAGGAGCTTATTCCCTGCCTGGTAATCAAAAAGTACACACTGAGAAGGGTTTAGAAAAGCACACTGACTCAGATTCATGAAATAATTAGACATGTTACCAGGTTTTAGCTCCATTTTGAAGATTAGGAAACTGGTTCAAAGTCTCACCTTGGATATAAAGGTAGTAAGTGACAAGCAGAATTCAGTTGAAGTTCTGATGCCAAATATTCCTATGCTCTTCACTTTATCAGATAACAAGGACATTCTCAAAGTTTCTCCTGTGTTTAGTTTTGTTATGTTTTGTTTCTGATGAGATGACAGTGATGATCATGAGAGCTGATCTGGTTTATGAGAGCTGGTGAGTACGGGATCTGTATAATTAATGAACGAAGTGGGAGTTCATCTTCCCATTCAGCTCTGGAATTTTTATCAGCCTAAGTTTTACACTAGAGGGAGCATCTTAGGCTCTTGAGAAGAAAAAGACCAGGAGCACAGCCTAGGTTTCTTGCTCCACCAGAGCTGTGTGCAGGTCTTAGGTTCACATGACTGTTTGAGCAAGCCTCTCACAACCCCAGGCAGGGAACACACTAGATATTTTTTCTCTTGTTCATGACTATGCCAAGGTTTTCCCAAATTTTCAAGAAAACTCTTCCAAATTCCATTAAAAGCCATAACTCAATAAATAAGAAGAAAAGAGATTAGTGCAAACATTAAGTATCTTATTAAAAAATATGATCCCTAGTTATAAGAGAAATGCAAATCAAAACCACCTTAAGATTTCATC
>JAJEJO010000211.1:282064-315366 GCA_020662805.1 Glaucomys volans
AACAATTTGAAATTTGACTTTTTCACTTATCATTATTTTTTTCCTTTGTCTTGTTTAACACATATTATGCTAACACATTTATTTCAATCATTTAGATACTTATTTTAGTACATGAAAATATCTAAGGTGAATATATAACTTTTTACCCAAAGCAGACCCATTTTGAAAATTAAAAACAGGTTTGATTAATAATCATACTACTAAAATGTGCCTAAACTCAGACTATCCTGGGCAAACTAGGATGAAGGGTCATCCTGAATATGCTACAAATTATATATATTCCTATTGGTTGACATTTAGATTGTATCCAAATTTCAGGAATTTTAAGTAATGATACAATATCTTCAAACATGCTTCCTGGTGCACAAGTGAAAGAGTTTTCTCTAATATTCTAATGTAAATTGTAAGCTATAGATATGTATATTTTTTCATTTTATAAGGTATTGCCATATTGTCTTCCAAATTTATATCTGCATTAGTTATGCATAAGACTTTCCTTTCCCCACATTCTTACCAACACTTGTAGAATCAGTTAGCCAGGTGGGTAGCATTTAATCATAATTTTGATTGCATTCCTTGATTGACAGGTTGCACAACCTTTCATGTTTGCTGGCCATGTGGTATTCTTCTAGTAAACCTACTTTTATATCCTTATTTTGGATTACTCTCAAGTAATAAAATATTTGTTTTTGTTTTTAATCATATTTGAAAATATGTCTTTCAGGTGAGTACAGACAATTTACGTTTTCTGTGATTATATGTGTAGTTTGCTATATAATTTTTTCTTGATCAAACTAAGCACTTATCAATTTTATTAATCTTTTAAAATATTTAGGTTTTGGTTATTAACAGATTAGATGAGAATTGCTAACAGTATGAGTCTTCTAATACATGCACATGGGCTATCTCTTCATTAGTTTAAATCCTTAATTTTTCTTAGCTGTTCTTTTTTTTTTACTTTTATGCCTCATATTTATAATTTTTGATGTTATTTTAAAGGGTGTTTTAGAATTAATTTTCACTTGTTGCTGATTTGTAGAAATGCAATTTATTTTTTTGTCACATGCAAGATAATTTAGTAATAGCAACCTTGCTGATTAACTCATTAGCTGAGATAGTGTTATAGTGTAGATGTGATGTCCTCCAAAAGCTCATGAGAAGCTCATGCAAGAAGGTTTGGAGGAGAAATGATTGGTTCATAGCGTTAACCAAATCAGTGAATTGATCCCTGATGGGATTAACTGAGGGGTGACTGGAGGCAAGTGGGGTGTGGCTGGAGGAAGTGGTTCATTGTGGGTGTGGCTATGGGGTATATATTTTGTTTATGGTGAGGGGAGTCTCTCTGCCTTCTGATCATCCTGTGAGCAGCTTCCCTCCACCACACTCTTCTACCATGATGTCCTGCCTCACCATGAGCCTCAAGGAATGGAGCCTGCTGACTATGGACTAAGACCTCTGAAACTGTGAGCCCTCAAATAAACTTTTCCTCCTCTACAGTTGTTCTGGTCAGGTCTTTGTCACAGAAGTGGAAAAAGCTGACTAAACACAGCTAGTTTTGGGAATTTATTTTATTTACTTTTTATTGTTTATTCTACTTAATTATATATGGTAGCAGAATGCATTTTGATTCATTGTACACAGATGGAGTACAACTTTTCATTTCTAAGTACACAATGTAGAGTCACGCCATTCATATAATCTTACATGTACATAGGGTAATGTTTGTCTCATTCCACCATCTTCCCTTCCCCTCCCTCTGCCTCCCCTCCCCTCATTTCCCTTGACACAATCCAACATTCCTCCATTCTTCACTTACGCCCCCCTCCCCTTGTATCAGCATCCACCTATCAGAGAGGGAATTTTTAAATGCACAAAATGAGATCATTTATGACTAAAAGCAGTCTTACTGTTTCCAACTCTCATGCCTTTCATGTGCTTTTCTTTTTGTACCAGAGGACAACAGTGAAAGAACATGATTAAGGACAATATCCATGCCTTCTTTCTGACCTCAAAGAGCTTATTTTAACATTTTCAATGTTACAAAATTGAGTTAGTTATCTGTAGGTGTCTGTAGATGGCTCTTGTCAAATTAGGTAAATTCTCTTCTATTCCTAATTTGCTGAGAATTTCTATCATAAATGCATGTTCAGTTTCAACAAAAGCTTTGCATCTAGATAAAGATGCTTTTCCCTATTTTATTCTGTTTGTGTGGTTAATTATATTACTTCTTTTTTTCTGAATGTTAAACCATCCTTGGAAAAAAAATCTCTACCTGATCATATTTTATTATGCCTCTTATATATGGGTGAATTCTATTTATTAATATCAGGTTTAGGATTTTTATGTTCATATTTAAGAGTGATATTGGACTTCAAGATTCCTTCTTGTAATATGCTTGTTGCATTTTGGTAACAAAGATATGTTTACTTCATAAAATCAATTGAAAAATTTTTCTTTCTATTTTCTGAAAAAAAAAGTTCATGTAAGATTTATATTCTTTCTTAAGTATTTGGAATAGTTCACTAGTTCATTCTTGTCATGGATCAGTTATGTTGCTTTTTTCTTGACATGACTTCTTGGGAGTTTATCAATTTTTAAATCTTCAAAAAATTAGAATTGTCAATTTGTATTGTGTATCTGTTTCCTATTTCATTGATTTCAGCTGCTATTTTTATTTTCATCTCTGCTTTTTTGATTTTCTTTTCTTTATCTAGCTTAGTTAGAAGCTTAGATTATTGATTTTAAAACTTTCTTATTTTCTAACAAATATATTTAAAGGTAAAAGTTTTTCTTTAAGCTTTATTGGTAGTTCACAATTGTTGGTGCCATATTGTCATTATCATTTAGTTTACATATAACCTAATTTTAATTGACAAATATACACATATATATGGATCATTTAGAACACTGTTGCTTAATTTCTAAAAATTTGAAGATCTTCTATTTTTTTAAATTCATTTTTACAGACTGCATTTTGATTCGTTATACACAAATGGGGTACAACTTCTCATTTCTCCAGTTGTACATGATGTAGAATCACACCATTTGTGTAATCATATATGCACATAGTGTAACGTCTGTCTCATTTCACCATCTTTCTTTCTCCTATACCCCCCCACACTTATTTCCTGCTACACAATCCAAAGTTCCTCCATTCTTCTCTTACCCCTTATGTATCATTTCCACTTATCAGAGAAAATATTCAGTCTTTGGTTTTTTGGAATTGACTTATTTCACTTAGCATGATATTCTCCAACTCCATCCATTTACCTGCAAATGCCATAATTTTATTCTTCTTTAAGACTGAATAATTTTCCATTGTGTTTATATACCACAGTTTCTTTATCCATTCATCTATTGAAGGGCATCTAGGTTGGTTCCACAATCTAGCTGTTGTGAATTGAGCAGCTATGAACATAGATGTGGCTGTGTCACTATACTTTGCTGATTTTAAGTCCTCTGGGTATAAAAGGAAGAGTGGGATGGCTGGGTCAAATGGTGGTTCCATTCCAAGTTTTCTGAGGAATCTCCATACTACTTTCCAGGGTGGCTGCACCAATTTGCAACCCCACCAGCAATATATGAGTGGGTCTTTTCCCCCACATTTATGCCAGCACCTATTATTGCTTGTGTTCTTGATAATAGCCATTCTAATTGGGGTGAGATGAAATCTTAGGGTGGTTTTTATTTGGTCTTCTGGTTTTAACTTAATTCCACAGTGGAGTGCTTTCAATTCACTTTATGTGCTAATGTATACTCTATTTTGATAAAATGTTCCATTGTACTTGAAAATAATATTCTGAAGTTATTGAGTAGAATGCTGTAGATAAAAAAAGTTAATTTTCTTAATATCATTCAAATTATTCTAAATATTTTTTGTTTTTTCTTCTATCAATTATGAAGAGAGATACATTAAACTCCAACTTTGTAAATCTGTCTCTTTTTTCTATTTAGTTATATCCATATTTGCTTTATGTATATTTGAATCCAATTTGGTTCAAATTTACATCTTCCTTTTCCGTTGATCCTACTTTTGCTATGTAAAGAATTTCCTCGCTGCATTAATTATTTTTTACCTTTTTACTATCAACCAAACTTTGTCCTCCTACTTAAAGTGCTTTTACAGAATAAATCCAGTCCATCTTTGACTTTCTTGAGGTACTTATACTTAATTTAATGAATAATATAGTTGAGTTTAAGTAAATCATTTTGTTATTTTATTTCTATCTATTCTTTTTAATTTTTATTCTCCCTTATCTATTTTGGGATTAAAACTATTGTTCCTTTTTATCTATTACTTTATTTATTATACAGTCAAAAGTTTAGTAGTTGCCCAAGAGTTTAAAATATGCTTTACAATAGTTTCACTCGGTTAGTGCCCTCAACCTGAACTTTGTACTATTGAATCCAAGCCCTTGTCCTGGTCAATATGGATTCCTGGCACAGGAATCCCCACTGAGAAACAGTGATGCAGTGGCGCTGGTGTGGGCTGGAGGTGGGCAGCTAGCATAGACTGCAGCTGCCCAGAGGCTGGCCATACCTACATGGTCCTGAGGTGCAGCAAGCCAGGGTGTACCACCTGTCCCCCTGCAGGCACTGACCCAGGCCATTGAGTGACAAACCCAGAAGTCACAGCAGACCTGAATGGAGGAAAGATCAGACTCAAGGGTGAACGAGTACAGTTGGTGCTTTTCAAAACCTGATTAGCATAAATTTGGACCAACAGTATTGGCACTTTTCTTTAAAACCTGATTGGCATATATTTGGACCTATAGATTTGGCCCAAGAGCTACACAAAACCCTTGGACTAGGACGTGCAAGCGGCAACCCCTATCAGTTCCCCTCTGGCCCTATGGAAGCTGTTTCTTTTCCTCCCGCTTGAATAAATCCTACTCTTCTACACTTATTCTTCCTTGTGTGTGGATTTCATTCTTTGACTTTGCAAAACAAGAACTTGGAAAGAAAATGGCAGTGAGCTGCTGGGGTTTGCTGTGATATGGGAGGGCACAACCCACCATTAACTAAAACAGGTCACTTGGTAGAAGTGGAGAAGAATCTGACTTTGTTGACTACAACCTTCCGAGCTGAGGCTGAGCTGCCTTGATTAGCTACAAACACTAAACTGGGCTTCCTTGGCTGCAGAAGCCTATAGTTTATACAGATCCCCATCTGCCAGCAAAAGTGGAGAAACACCTACATCACTATTGCTGCCGTTGTTTCTTCTACACGTGTTATAAACCTCACAAGATTTTGTTATTGATTATACATCATGCAGTCAAAATTATTTTTCACTTACCTATCTATTATCTATCATCTATCTATCTATCTATCTATCTATCTATCTACCTACCTATCATCTAGCTATCTATCTTTCATTCCTGGTGTTCATTTCTTCCCACAGATACAGTCTTCCATTTGGGATCATTTTCCCTAGGCTGAGAAGAAAATTCCTTTAGTCTTTTTCATAATGTTAGTCCATTGGCAAGAGATTCTCTTAGCTTTTGTTTATTTGCAAGTGCCTTAATTTTGCCTTCATCTAAAAAATATTTTCTCTATGAATCTGCATTACATTTTGTTCTATTTGGCTTTCTTTTAGCACTTTAAACAGGTCGTTCCTTTGTCCTTTGGCTTCTACATTTTCTATAGAAAAATCAGTTACCAGCCACATTGTTGATTGTTTTAAATCTTCTCTTGATATCTCCACTATTGGCTACTTTTAAGACTTTTCTGTCTTTAGTTTTCAGCAAGTTACTCTAACATGCGTTCAGAAATTTTTTGAGGTTCTTGAGATTTCTTGAGGTTCACAGAGATTCTTAAATCTGTGGGTTGATGTTCTTCATCAATTCTTCAGTGTTGTCCACTACTGTCTCCTCAGTCTTCTTCCCCTCTGTCCTCTTCCTGTTATTCTTCTTGCATGTAAGAGTATTTCACTGGTCTTTGTTATCCTTCTCTGCTAACTTCAGTATCTGGGTCTTGAGCCAATCTGCTGCCATTGCCTTTTTTGCCTCCGCTTTTGCTCACATTTTCATGACTCTTCACATGACTCAGACTTTGATTTTCTGGCTGACATTAGGTGTAAATGGTGACTGTAGATTACAGACAAAGGAACTTTTCTTCCAGAGAATTCCTGCTTTTGTTTGTTGAGTAGGTAAGGTGAAACTAGGATGACCTGATGCTATTATTAACTTGTAGTTTTACTAAGATCAGTCTATCTGGGCTTTTGATTCAAAACCTGGCAGGTCCTAAAACCCTGAGGGTTTCAATTTGGGCCTAATGAACTTTTGAACTTACTTTTTTGTCTTCCTGCCACATGTAGCTTCAAAATATAGCAATTATTTTGAGTCCTCTACTTTGATGGAACTTCATCTCCTGAGTCCTTGAAGATGACAGAGATTTTACTGATTTAAAAAAACTTTCAGTTCAGCATCACAGCCTCCTTTGCTGCCTTAGAATTCAGCAAATGTACTGTTGGAAAACTGTCCACATATTTCAATCATTTGCAGTTCCTGTCTAAAGCTCCACTTCTTTTTCATTGCCCAAGCTCCGCCATATTCTAATACTCATTTGGAAGTGGTACGTGCCTTTAAAGAAGAACATGCCAGGTGATTGTCAGCTCACCTAGAAACGGCTTTCTGGGATTTTATTTCATCAGCTTTTTTTCTTAAAAAAAACTTTCATTTCTCTTTTTAAAAAAAATGATTTCTATGATTTATCCCTTCTAGTTCTTACAGTATGCACGTTGATCTGGCAGTATCACTGACATCTCTACCAGAAGTGGAAGACTGGTGGTGTTTATCTCATTTCATGCAGTTTTTGCATCGTTATACTTGTCCTTTCAAACTTTTTCTTTTGTATCATTTCCTGTCTTTACTGTTTTGATTTGCTGGTTTACTATATATAAAGATAAAACCTACTTTTATTCTTTAACTTTTACCCATAAATTGCGAAAGGATAAGGTTAATTGATGTTTGTGTTTTAAACAGCATTAATTAGCACCTATGCCAGTGTATTTTCACTTTTGTCCAAGGTCAGCTTAGCAATTTCTTATCACCATTTCTACCATGTGATCTCTTCCTTCTGGTTCAATTTAATTCTTTCTGCTCTAGCTTTATAATAGTTCATTAGTGGGAGATGGCCAATTAAAAATTTATTCAATCTCCATCCAAAAAAATCTTTGATACCCTCATTCCTGAATGCTGGCTTATCTGTTTGTAGATTTTCAGGTTGCAAATTATTATCTCCTTGTAGGTTGAAAAAAAAAAAGTACTCTTCACTTTTCTGTCCTTCTTTCTGCAATTTTGAGAATACTATTTATCAGTCCACTACTTTTTATACATTGGACACCTATTATTAATCTGTTGTTTCTCTATAGGCAATCTGTCTTTCTGATGTCCTTAAGATTGTCTTCCAGGAGACTGATGTTCTATCAAAGTAGACTTGTTCTATCAAAATATACTTCTGAGATCAGACAAAATCAGGCAAATTCATGGTGGTAGGGTCATAGACTATTACAATATATCATCGATTTACTTTTTGTCTTTGACGAGTACTTCATCAATCTAAGAACCCATATTTCTTCAATTTTGGAAAATACTCATCAAATTATATGAATATTGCCTCTTCCATTTTCTCCATAATCTCTCTAAACAGTTATATATTTGATATATTCATTCCATACTCCATATTGCTTAACTTACCTTTCATAGTTTCAAACTTTATTTCTCCTGTTCAAGTCTATCACTTCTTTCTTTCATTGAGTCTATTTAAGTATTAATTTTATACTTTTATTGCTTTTAATTCCAATGTCTAATCCATAATATGAAAAACATTGATTAAATGTCAATATTCCTTTTAGCCCTTAGACCCCATAGTTCCTGTATCTGCCACACTTTTTTCTGTATGGAAGATCAGTGTCTCACATAACTTTTCCTGCATCTCTAGAAAATTCCATAACTCTTAGTTTCTCATTAAAAACATCCTAATGCATTAGAAGATCTTTATGCAACATTAAGTTTTCTCTGAAAACTATGGAGTTCAATTTTCAGAATCCAGGAAGATAGATTTCAGCAGAGGAGGAGAATAAATTATTAGGAGATGAATCACTGTCCCAGAGTACAGTTAGCATTGACCATCCCTGGGAAATCTGAATCTTAAAGTCAAAGAAAGCAAAGGAGGGGCTGAAGGACTCCAATCCAGGTACTTGATTAGTTTAAATGCTATTATATCTCCAGCACTTGGTCTTAATTGTCTCCTCTTGAACACTCAATACCTGCATTCATGTTGCCTGGCCCCCGGGACCAGAGCAGCCCACTGTCCCCACTGAAAGGAAATGAAAAATCTGCTGATGCTAAACAGACCTCCTTCTGCAACCATAGCCATCTAAGCACTGTGTCCTGCAGAGTGATTAATGATTGTTCTTTTCCTTTACATTTAAGAGCAATGTGTTGCAGAAAGGAAGGGAGAAAAACAGAATGAAGAAGGGGGATTAGGAAGAGAGTGAGCAAAAAAAAAGTAAAAGAGAATAAACTATATGAGAGAAGAGGAAAAAAGCAGTTTCTCAACATAAAATAGAGAATTGGCCAGAACTATGACTTTCTAGTCATATAGAATTCCACCTCTATGTTAAGAATGTCATGATATTTTTGGTATATCTTAAATCTACGGAATCACTGTACTGAAAATAGTAAAGGGAAAGTTAAAAGATGTTCTGTAGCTTATGTTTTTAAGAATCCAGCTTATGGATTCCTTCCTTCTGGTTCAATTTAATTCTTTCTGCTCTAGCTTTATAATAGCTCATTAGTGGGAGATGGCCAGTTAAAAATTTATTCAATCTCCATCCAAAAAAATCTTTGATACCCTCATTCCTGAATGCTGGGCTTATCTGTTTGTAGATTTTCAGGTTGCAAATTATTATCTCCTTGTAGGTTGGAAAAAAAAAGTACTCTTCACTTTTCTGTCCTTCTTTCTCTGACTTTCATCTATCTCTGACCTCAGAAAGAAAGGAGGCTTCATTAAAACTTTTGTCAATTGTACCTCAATGGCTACACTGTAGGAATTTAAGTACATCGTGAGAGATAAAGATTTGAGGGAAATGGTGTGTGACACATGGATAACTTTTCTTCCTCTCTGCTTCTTCTATGCACTTCTATTTCTTATTAATGATTCATTTTTTTGTGTGTGGATGAGGGATATGAAGTTGCAACATCTGTCATCTCATTTATTCCATAGTTGGTTTTCCAGATCCAAGTGCCTATGCCAGTGTCTACTTCCTCCTTCACTCCCTCCAGTGTATTAAATGCTTCTACAACATAGAAAAAACTGCTTCTAGAGACTTATACATTATGAAGGCTGGTGATTTTTCATCAACATCAGCCTAGGTTAAAGGTACAAAAGCTATTTCCCTTCTACATTTTCAGAACCTGCTTTGGGTATGCATGCACTGGATTCTCAACAACTTTCCACTATGCTATAGATCTCTTGTTAATACAGGCCCCAGGTTTCAAGCAGCCTGGAGCTGAGAATCAAAACTCAGGCACATGAAAGCAAGCAGGTTTACTTGACTGGAGCAGAAAATAATTAGAGGTTAAAGATCAACCATAAATAAGAACACTTGGTTTGAGGATGTAGCTCAGTGGTGGGGCACTTGCCTAGCAAGTGTGAAGCCCTGAGTTCAATCCATAGTACTAAAAAAAAAAAAAAAGGTTGAGCATAAATAAGACCAGCAATACTTGTGGGCAGCCTTAAAGACCAGTATGAAGCATTAAAATTTAATTTTTAAAAAGACAACAGAAAACCATGTAAATTCATGGGAGCCTACTAGTAGATGTAAGAGCAGACCTGTCAATGCATGGATGAAATTTGATCAAAATGTTTGAGAAGAGAGACTCTTCCTTCTGTATAAAGGGCAGCCAGAGGAGGTAGGTGACTGACAAGGGAAACAATTTGGATTTGTGACATTACAGTTGTCAAGTGACTAGAGCAGGTCCAGACTGAATGTAGACTGGAAAGTGTCAGGGAAGGATGGCTTGAGATAGAGAACTGGAAGGACTGAGAGATACACTAGTCGTGGAGATGTTGGAGGAAGAAACTGAGAATCTTGTAAGGTGCTGTGCCAAAAGGGTAGGATGGTGGCATGCCATTGACAGGGAGGAAGGGTTGGGAGGAGTGCTGGTCCTGTCCATGCTGCAGCATGCGTCTGCTTGCCACCTCCTTATTAATGCAGGTTTTATTACACAGGTGTAATAATTAACCCAAATGGCTAGCAGATGTGGCTATCCATCTTTGGGCATATTGGCCTCCAAACAGTCTCCCAATCAGTAAATTCTCAAGTAAGGCCAAAGAAAATTAAAGAGAATAAATTCTGTTGATATATTTATGGAGGCCACCTGGATAGAAATTTGACAGCTTAGACCTTGCCTGGATGCCAGGCCACTAAGGAAAGGTCAAAGTCTCTGGAACAATAGGGCTTGGGAAGCCAAGGAACAGAAATGGAGCAGAAGTGTTCAGTGACATGGTGTCTCAAAAAGACTAAAAACTGAATTTTACTTTTCAGAGAAAAACATTGCTAAAATCTCTTCCGATATCTCCCCCCAAACTCTGCCTTTGTTCCTTGACAAGAATCTCACCATTTTTTCCAAATATACTCTCAACTCTGACTAAATGCTTCCATCCATCAATCAACCAGTGAAGGTTTTGTGTACATATCAGACATTTCTTCTTCATTCTGACTACTACTTTTTTGATCCATGCTCTTAAATTATCTCTTCCCATTGCAGATAGTCTGTAAGTAGTCTCCTGCCTACATTCTTGTCTTTCTTTCCAAAGCAATCATTCTAAGTTGCATTTTTTGGTCCTATTGTTTTCTTGTTTAAAACTTTTAGCATTTCCCCATTCCCTATTTTAAAAAATCTAAGCACTTTGCTTGTTGTTAAGGTCTCTATCTAAGTTAGGTTCAGTTTATCTACATAGTATCATTGCTCCCTGAGCCTCTGCTTTGGACAAATTTATAATCCCAATCCTGCAAAATAACTCTTATCCTTCCTTTACTGCTTCCAGACTGCCTGGATGACTGGAAACTCCTCCTCTCCTACCCCTGTTCAAAACCCTAATTTCAAAGGACAAACTTATAACTTACTTTCATTTATTTGGCCATTCAACAAATATTTATTAAATTAAAACTATGTGCCAGGCACTCATACAGGTTTTAACACAGTGGTGAAAAATAGATAAGGTCATTGCTTTCGTGGTCTTTCCATTTTAAATGAAGACAATGTCAGAAAATAAATAAGTCAAAGAAAATAAATGAAATAAATTAAGATAATGAAAAAAAAGCTGTGAGGAATTGTCATAGTTTCCTGTTCAGGGTAAGAAGGAGCAAGCACATTCCACCCTATTTCTTCTAACTAATACACTGATAAAATCTTAACAGAATACATAATGCAACAATTTTAGGATTTTAAAAACTAAATGGCAATAGACATATTTGAGAAGAATACCAGAATTTTGAGTATCACTAAAGCAGTAATTGGTTTACCTTTTTTTTCCCTCCAGAATCCTCCAGACTAAACTCACTGTACTATGAATCTGTAAGTTCATAGTGCAGTTAGGAGAACCCTTAGGGAAACCCTTGAATTTCTGGATCAAGAAATGGAGAAAGGCAAATAATAATACACAAGAAGGAATACAGAAATCCTCCCATTTCTTTCTCATTTTCTTTTCTTCCATCTTAAGTTCCCAATCGTATGGTGGCAGTGGCAGTAAAAGGCCATGGGAACCCACAGGAGACTAAACTTGGAAGGACAGGAACCCTCCTCACCATTTAGCTGTGCAGTAGTTCTGAGAGGGTAGTGTGAATACCTTTTGCATATTTTTTTCTCACTCTTCTCCTTATACTGACCTCTGATGTAGGTGCAGTTATTAAAGTCAGTGATAGAATGGAAAAACACTACAGCACTAATTTTCTAGCCAGGTCACCAAAAATAGGAGCCCCAAGGATATGGAAAGTACCAGGAAGACTGCTGAGACAAAGGAAATTTTAAAAGAAGACTTGTAAGTATGAATTCCTAGGCTCACTCTGAGGCTTGCATACAGGGCCCTGACCACAGTCAGATACTAAACATTGGCAAATCAGCTGATAGATACACTCTGCTTCAGGTCCTGCACTGACTACTTGGTGGTGCACAGGAAGGAGAGGTCTGAATGGCACTGCAGTGTGTTAGCAGACTGAACTGACATTGGGACAGCCACCAATAAAACGTGGATTAGAAATTGCACCTGAATCTAACCAGTTCAACGTATATGTGAAAACAAAAACAGCAGCATCTTTCATAGGACTTATATGAATCTCATAACATTCTACCCAAAATTTCTAGGATAAAATCCAAAATGATTCAATGTAAGAACCTGGAATATCCCAAATTGCTGTAGAAAATACAATCAATAGATGCTAATACATAGATGACACAGATGTCAGAATGATCTGACAAAGGCTAAAAGGAACTGTTCTAAAAATACTTCAGTAGAATAATAGAAAGTCATGGTAAAGAAACAGACAATACCAAGAAGCAGCTTTGACTTTGGAAATTGTAGAATTGATAACAATAATTACCAAAACTTTTTTTAAAAAAAGCTCACAGGTTTTTTTTTTTTTTGGTTTTGCTTCTGTGTTTTGTTTGTTTGTTTGTTTTTGTTTTGTTTTTTTTGCAGTCCTGGGGATTGAACCCAGAGCCTTGTGCTTAACAGGCAAGCACTTTATACACTGAGCTATATCCCCAGCCCATAAAAGCTCACAGGTTTAATAGCAGAATGTAAAATAACAGAAGAGGCAGAAAACTTGAAGATAAATCAACAAAAAGTATGCAATATAGAAAATAGAAAAAAAGACTGAAAAAGTGAATCAACAGTGCCTTGGGGACCTGTGGAGCAATAACCACAAAAAGATCTGACATTCTGAAATTTGTTTCATTGGACTGCCAAAGGAGAGAACAAGGGTACAGTGCTAAAAAAACAATTGAAGATATAAAAGTGAAAAACTTCCCAAATTTGGTCAACAACATGTATCCACAGATTGAAGAAGCTAAGTGAACTGTAATCAGAATATACCTAGAGAAACCTCTGCCCAGATATATCATAATCAAAACTCTGAAACTTGAACACAAAGAAAAAAGCATCTTGAAAGCAGTCAGAAAAGAAACTGCATTGCCTTTAGGACTACAATTATTTGAGTGATTTATTAAAATCCATGAAGGTCAGAAAGAAGTGGCACATTTTTGATTACTTGAGAGAAAAAAAATCTGAACTCAGAATTCTATACACAGTGAAAACATCCTTCAAGGATGAAGGTGGAATAAAAAGTCTTTCACCAGCAGACAGGTTAAAGCAAATATTGTTAACATTTTCTCATGGAGTTTTTAATTTAAAAGTAACATAAAATATCTATAAGCATAAAAGTGGGAAAGCAAAAGGGACTTATAGTGATAAGGTTTTGCATTGTACAGGAAGTGACAAATTATTGACTCTAAGTAGATTATAAAAATTACACACACACACACACATACACACACATATATATGTAAAATATCCCTAGAGTAACCTCTTTAAAGAAACATACAAACATACAAAGAGAGTCAATACACAATATATGAATTAAATGGAATATTAAAGGTATAGAGATAACCCAAAGAAGGCAGGAAAGGGAAAATAGAAATAAAAAAAAGAAGTAACAAGCAGAAACTACATAAGAAAGTAGTATACATAAATCCAAACATGCCAATAATTTTATTACATGTAATTATAATTGAAGAGTTGAACACTTCTTTATCAGTAATAGAACAAATAGAAAATCAGCAAGGATATAGAACACAGATTAACTATGGCTGAAAGGCCAAATACTGCCCATATGTAGCCTGTTTGTGTGTGGCCTATGGGCTGAGAATGTTTATGTGTGTTTTCATTTTTTAAAGATTGTGAATGTATTCATGTTAGAGTCTGTATGTAACATGCAAGCTTAAAATATGTACTTTCTTGGCCTTTTGAGAAAAAGTTTATGGACATTTGATATAGCAAAACTGAACAACACGATCAAACAACTGGATCTTATAATATTTATAGGACATTCCATTGAAAAGTATATATATATATGAAAAGTATATATTGCATTGAAAAGTGTACTGAAGAACACAAGGTTAATATCTTACTCTGTCAGTGAACTCATCTTAAAAAATTTAAGAGTTCAGCCAGAGAAAGTATATTCTTTGACAGTAGTGGAATTAAACTAGAAATAAATAACATAAAGATCACACAAAAATCTCCAACTGCTTAAAAACCAAATGATACAGAAAAAAAAGGAAACTCTTCTAAATAACTGATGGAGCAAGGAGGAAGACCCAAAGGAAATTTGAAAATGTACACAACTAAAAACAATTTACACCATATGAAACTTACAGCTAAAGCAGTGCTTTGTATCATTAAAAGCTTATGTTAGGAAAAAAAAGAATTTTATTCATAAATAAAATTTCCACTTTAAGAACCCAGAAAAAGAAGAGTAAAGTAAAATGAAACCAAGCACAATGTGATGTTGGAAACCAATAGATGCTGCATAATAAGAGGGAACAGATTGACACAAATAAAGCCAGTTTTTATTAAACAAAAGTGCAAAAATAAGTCCATGGAGAAAGGATAGACCTTTTTTCTTTTCTTTCCTTTCTCTTCACCCCCCACATGCTCTCATTTCCACCCCACCCTGCACTCTCTTATTTTCTCTCTCTCACTCTCCCTATCGAACCCAGGGGTGCTTCACCAGTGAACTCCATCCCTATTCCTTTTTATTTTAGATTTTGAGACAGGATATCCCTAAGTAGCTGAAGTTGCTGAGGCTGACCTTGAATTTGTGTGACCTTCCTGCCACAGCCTTCCAAATGGCTGGGTTTACAGGTGTGTGCCACTGCCCCAGCTAAGGGCAGTCCTTTGGACAAATGGTTTAGGTAACTTTATCCTGCTACCATCATTACATAATTATTTGGGAACTGAAAATGAGAGAATAGAAGAAAAGGGAAATTTTAAAAAGGTATTTTTACTTGTCTTTCCACTTATTGAGCCAGACATCCAGGGTCATTCCTAGAGTTCTTTCTGTCTGCATTCAGGTGCCCACTGAATGGTTTGGATGTGAGGTGTCCCTGAGAAGCTCACATGTGCAACAATGCAAGAAGATTCAGAAGAGAAAAGATTGGGTTGTGAGAGTCTTAACCCCAATCAGTGAATTAATCCCCTGATGGGGATTAACTGAGGTGTAACTGAAGTGGTAGGGTGTGGCTAGAGAGGTGGGAATTCAGGGTGTGACTTTGGGGTATATATTTGTATCTAGCAAGTGGAGACCTCTCTCCCTCTCTGCTTCCTGATCATCATTTGAGCTGCTTCCTTCTGCCACCCTTTTCTGCCATGATGTTCTGCCTGACCTTGAGCCCTGAGCAATGGAGCTGGCCTTCTATGGACTAAGACCTCTGAAACCGTGAGCCCTCAAATATGCTTTTCCTTCTCTACAGTTGTTCTGGTCAGATCTTTCAGTCACAACAGCAAAAAGAGTTGACTCAAACACCCATTTCTAGCTTCATAGCACATTAAGGTTAGCCTAGGGGATACTGAAGGAAAACAGTAGACCAATTGCTGCTTCAGTGACAGTCAAACTTCTGGTCTCCCAGCTGGGCACAGTGGCATACATCTGTAATCTCAGTGACTCAGGAACCTGAGACAGGAAGATTGCAAGTTTCAGGCCAGATTCAACAACTTAGCAAGACTCTGTCTCAAAATAGAAAATAAAAATGGCTGAGGTATAGCTCAGTGGGTAAGTGCCTCTTGGGTTCCAAGTATAAGAAAAAACAATTCTGGTCTTCTTTCTAAATATATCTGTTGCCATTTACTTTTCAAAGTCTTGAAACTATTGCTTTACACATTCTAGGTGTACAGCATGTTTCACCCATTTCAAGACAGAAGAAAAGAATATTTTCTTACAAAGAATTTAGTGTATAAGCCTGGGATCAAGTTGGTTTCTATCCTACTACTCTCTACCCCAAACATTCTTGCATAAGCACTTTTGGTGGCCTTATTCACATTGATTTTATTAATTTTTTAGAAGTCTTTAATTATCCTATAAGTCTGAAAGGCTTGGCCAGGCCTAATTTATCACATGTACCCCTGTGCCTTGGCAATATGCCCTGCTCAGCAATCCCTGCCTTCTGAAGCTTGTCTTCCTGCCAATCCCAAGGCAAACCATCCTTCTTGCCTTTGTCTTATCTCTGGGCATCTGCAGTTATTCACCACTTGAATATCTAGTTACTTGTCTGCTTTAAAATGCATCTTAGAATTAGTGGACCTGACACTGATCTATAAGTAGAGTGGCCTGGGCTCTACCAGCCTGAGTTCAGAGTGGAATTGAAAGGAGAAAATGAGGCTCACAAGAACAAGGAATTCTTTCAAAATTATTCCTTGAGAGTACACCAAAAGCAAAGAGGACTGATTCACTTTGTAAATTCCAAGACACCTACAAAGAAGTTCCCTAAGTGCATTAGAAGAAAAAAGACGGGGGATATGATGGTGTTTGTGAATAAAATCAAAGTGGCCAGGCAGCTGAATGACATCTTTACTTTTCTATTTATTGAGAAACACATTAGCAAAATTTCCATTCTGAGTTATTTTCTGAAATGACCAGCATCCTACTAGCCTGAGATCAGAATGAGCCTCCTTCCTGTGATCTTGCCAAGATCCCAGCCCCATCTTTACACCATAGGATGATGGGCAGAGAGTAGGCACTAGCCCTGTGATCAGAGAGTTGTATCTGGAATCAAGAAATGGAATGCAAAATTGTAAAGGGAAAAATGATGAAGAAACTCCATACAGTATAGACATAAAGAAAATGTATAATTTTTAACTCCAAATGATTAATTTTCTTGAGAGTACCACTTTGGAATTTTCTGGACCAAATCAAATGTCTTTATCATAATACTCTACAGTTTGAAAAAATTTATTTGCCTCGTTTGGTTTTCATTTGACATAAACACGTTTACCAAGAACAGTGATTATCAGCCTACTAGACTGATTTCTATTGAGCACTGCACAAGCTAACCTGCTTTTGAACTATCTTAAAAGTACCCATAGTAGGATAAAATTTCACAGAATATCCAAGAAAAGTAGAACTTTGTTGGCTGCTTCTGCTTCCATTTAAAAAAGGGTGCAAGATTACTGCAGGGGAAAAAAAACCCACATTAATGCTTTTATGCTAAAATACTCTGCAAGATTAGGGCTCAGAACAGTGACAGAGTGGAGTCAGAGGAGAAGTATGGCCTTGGTGGAGTCAAAGAAGAGGGACATCATTGGAAAATGAACCAGCCACATTTTGTTTCTGTCATTTCCCACTTGAAGGTGCAAATTAGTTTGCTTCTTCCTTTGCACCCCTGCTGCTCTTGGGCTTCAGCGACCACTGGGTCATCCACTTTTTATTCCCTGAGATTTGTTAGCATCTTTCATTTGTTACATTATGCTCAAAAGAATTTCTTTACTATAATCATACTGGGATTTCAGGAGCATAGACATAAATGGGGGAAATATTGGTAGACTGATATGTTAACCCCAAAATGCATAAAGCTGATTTTTATCATATCTCACCAATAAAACCTTGATTTGAAAATGAAGTAATTGTCCTCTTGAGGTCTATGAAAATTTTAATGAAACTGAACAAAACATAAAAGATTATTGACATGTTGTCTAGATATAGATTTGATTTTGCTCATCTATCCACATATTTGGCAGATGGTGCAAATCAAAATTTTGGCAAAACTCTATTTAGTATATAAACCTCTTTCTACAGAAAATGAAAAGGTCTTACTGCTGCATTACACATCTTCTACACCTTGTGCACAAAGAGGGATATAATTTGCTTGCCTAGGGTATTGAGACTTTTGTAATAAATTTTTGGGTCACTTGCAGTTTCCTTGAAGTATACAGAAGCACTTAATAAAGTTTTTTTTTACTTTATAGAAAGTGATGGAGACAGCCTTCAACATGTGCCTACAAGATGGTTATCACTGAAGCCAGCAACGGAAAAGATGGTGAGATGCTAGACTGCAGTAAAATCGTATTTCAAAGTGTGAGATGAGAAGAATATTCTTCTCTGATTTAGAAATATATTGAGGATAAAAATGGAGAAAACAATTATAGTAAAATGGAAATTTATATGCTGTTTTCCATAAACCGTTTGATAATCCTTGAAGAGGCCATAAGAATCCTAGAAAAAAGTTGAATTAATCACATCTGAGTTAACATCATGAATGCAATGGTAAAACTCATACTGAAACAAAAACTTTTTAAAAAATAAAACTGCTTTAGGAGGAAGGAAAGAGGAAAAGAAGGAAGTTAATTCAAATAACACATTAACATAATTAATCTGGGAAAAAGTGATTTACCATATGATGGTATCTAATATACTTTGGAATATTTAAAAATGATGGACATTTCAGGATCAAATGGTGCATTCATTTTTCTGTTACTCCATAACATATTAACACAAACCTAGCAGCTTACAACAGCAACCATTTCTTGTCTTGCAGCTCTATAGATTAGAAGAGTGAGTCTGGTGCCACTGGGTCCTTTGTTCAGGGTCTTTAAGTCTGAAATCAAGATTATCAGGCAGTTCATAGTTCCTTTGCAAACTTTTACAAAGAATTCTGATTACCTGCTAGAGCCACCAAGTAAATTATAGAAAAGAAACAATATGTCACTGTTGGGCTTGGTAGGATAGTTTAGAACCCTGACTTCCTAGTTCTATCCCTAAGACTGTTCTTAGTAGATGGCATAGATACAAAACAGCTATTCAATTTAGTGTTTTAAAAATTCAGCAAAATTCAGACCAAGCAACTGCAAAATTATATTTTGCAGTTGCCAAACATCTACTTAAGACTGAACATCTGGATGAACATCTTCCAGATGTTTTCAAATGGCTAGACATTCGTCAACATGATTACCAAATATAATTGATGAAAAACTTTGTAAATATTGAGGAATTTTAAACATCAAATGTAGTCTTTAACTAATTTGTGAATGAGTTATCTCCTTCATTTTTTCTACCCATATTATTTGACCACTTTCATAGACTCTGATATGGAAAGTATTAATTTTCCATCTGGATACTCATATAGCCAAAATAGTATGTTGCTCACCATCATGAGATAGATTATAAACAATCCTAAAATTGAATTTGTAATGAATTAATACTGACCCACACACTGGAACATAGGGTCTGAATTTTTTCAAATTTTTTTTGTTTCAAGTAGTATCATTTATTTTTAACCTTTCAAATAATTCTGTATCATCTTTTAGAAATTACATTTTGTGTTCTATTTTTAATAATTCCAGAGAGTTCTGCAGAAAGAGGAAGAAAGATAAATAGTGCATCACACCCTATTCTTTATTGGCCTCTGCCTAAATCCTTCCTGTGTGAGGAAAACATCAACTGCCCATTCCTTCAGGGAATTTCTTGGTTTGTGACATCAATTAATTCATTGTTTTGTTGGTTACAGAAAACCAATGAATGATATACTGTACAAGATGTCATGGTGGTACAAAAGAAGCATAGTAGTACAATGCTGTGGAATCTATAAACTTTTATACTTCTTAACTCAGTATCCCAATAGCACAGCAAGACGGACAATGCAATACCCATCTAATAGGTTAAGTGACTTGCCAAAGAGATGAATCTTCAATGCAGATCTTACTTCAAATCCAATGGTCTATAGAAACTAGTTTTTTCTTTTCCTTAGTAGCATTTCACAAACTTACTTGGCTATGAAAGCCTTTTGTCAAAATCCGTATTTATTTAGTCCTAACATTCTATCAGGCAGTTTGGTAAATGGAACTTAGAGTCACCACCATCAGCAAATCCTACTTTGCGTCCATTTAGAATGTTTTTCAGACCTCTTTGCCATCAGCTAAGACCGGCTCCTCCCATATTATTTACTTGATGGCCTCTTTATGGCCACCACAATAATCAGACTCAGTATTCACATCTTACGAATGAAACAGATACTTACAGCTGGTATGTTGTGTTATCGGAAAGATTATACATGACAAGAAGATACGTAGGCTATAGCACAAAGGGATGTGGCTCCAGAACTAGGCTTTCCTGGTACAACCTGCCATTCTAGTGCTTATCTGTTGGGTCCTAGGAAAAAAAATTTCAACTTTCTAAGACTCCATTTGCTTATTTGTAAAGTGGGAATTATAGTAGAACCTAATATATGGAGTAATTGATGAGACTCAATGAAAAACTGTATGTACAGCAATTAGCACAGGGGCTAGAATAAAATAAATGTTCAACAAATCTTGACTATTACTGTCTGTACAGTCTATCTCTATTTGAAAAAAGGTTTCAAAGCAGTATCGTACCACCAAGAAAAGAAAACTTGGGACTGCTGGTAGAAAACTTTGGGTTTCTTGCCACTTATTGGAGACATACATTTACACACTTCCCTTCTAAGAAAGCAGAAGGAAACAAGAGACTTCTCTCGTTGGAGTCTCTCAGTTTACCCAAAGAATCATAGACCAGCTGAAACAAATTGAGGACAGCTAACTCTAAGGTTGTAAGCAAATTGCAATCACCGCACAGACCATAGGAAATTCCAAAAATTGTGGAAAAGTACAGACATAAAAGAATCTCATTTGACACTCAAGTCCTTGGCTTGAGACAATAACAAAAATGTTCCCAAGGACAGCAGAGACCTTTTCCATTGTTGGACTCAGCATTCCGCTCAGGACTTAATGACAGAAGGCGTTGCAGTTGTAATTATTCTCCTCTGGGTCCCACCCCAGCCGCCCTCCAGCAGGCTCTCTGCAGCCCTGCCCAATCCCTGCAGAAAGGAAAAGGCACAGAAGGGGGATGTTTGTGGCCAGACTGTCTCCAATTAGTCAAAATGAGAACAATGATTGGCTTTTCCTCTGGGCCAGCTTGGAAAAAAAAAAAAGTCCTGCTTTGCTGGGTGGGATAGGGAAAGAATTTTGTCCAGTGGATCAAATTCCATAAAGCAATCTTTAGGGATGCATAATGACTGTGACCCATTCCACCCAGGCGGTCAGAAATTCAGAAGACATATGAGGAAGCAGCCCTAGAAAAGATGATATACTTCTAAACCACTGCTTCTCAAAGCCCATAGCATGCAAGCGTTACCTGTGTGCTTATTCTATTTATTCATTCATTTTTATAGTATATATTCGAGTATTTTATGGGTACATTATTATTATACATAGTAGATTCATTATGTCACATCGGTACATGCACAGAATTTGATCAATCTTATCCCTCGGTACCTTTCCTTTCCCTTTCCTCCTTCATCTCCCTAATCTGCTTGCTCAATTCTACTGATCTAATTGAAATTACTATTATTTTAGTTAATTATATATATACATACATATACACACATGCACATACCTATTTTTAAAAGGCAGATTCCAGAGTTGAGTCCCATCCCTGAGAAGCTGAGTTGGTAAACCTGGGATAGAACCCCCAAATCTGAAATTTTACCAAAATTTTTACCAGGTTTACCAAAAACCTGTTTCCCCAGAATAATTCTGCCCCAGGTGATCTACACTGTAAAGTTTGAGAAAGCTGTCCCGAATGGCTGCTATGTAATCTGCAGACCAGCTTCAGATGAAACTGATTTTCCATCTCATTCCTGAGCAAGAAAATTTTGCTAACATACTGTTATGGTTTGGATATGAGGTGTCCCCCAAAAGCTCACATGTGAGACAATGCAAGAAGGTTCAGAAGAGAAATGATTGGGTTGTAAGAGTCTTAACCCAATCAGTGATTTAATCCCCTAATAGGGATTAATGAGTGGTAACTAAAGGAGTAGGGTGTGGCTGGAGGAAATTGGAATTGGGGTATATATTTTGTATCTGGAGATGGAGACTCTCTCTGCTTCCTGATGATGGGAGTTGCTTCCCTCTGCCACACTCTCCTGCCATGATGTTTTGCCTCACCTCAAGCCCTGAGGAATAAAGCTGGCCTTATATGGACTAAGACATCTGAAACTGTGAGCCCTCAAATAAACCCTTCCTCCTTTGTAATTGTGCTGTTCAGATCATTTAGTCACAGCAGTGAAAAATCTGACTACAACAGGTACTAATGACTGACAGCATCAGGATTCAGAAATAATAATCAGATTAAAAATGCAATATCAGACTCAAATTTTAACTCCTATACCCAAAGGACTGGAAAATCGTGATTTTTCTAAGACTCCCAGTCCTCTTAATACCTGTGAATAAAAAATAAGTTTTCTATGTTAAATAAATGGGGCAATGTATGTAAATGTGCTTGCAAATTGTAAAATGGTCAATAAATACCTGCTGTGGTGGTTAATAGAACCAGGTGCATCTTAATGGTGGGATCCTAAAATTAAACGAGTTAAAGCCAAAAACTTTCAAATAGCAGAAGTAGAGATTTTAGAGCCATAGATAGGCAAATGAAGGACTATCTTCTAGGGTCTCCAAATAGTGTGTGTGTGCGTGTGTGTGTGTGTGTGTACCCATATAACATGCATATATGTGTTTATATAAACATATGTATATACACACATAAACTCTATATATGATCAATTACCCATTTGTGGAACCAATAATTGAAGGCCCCAGACCCTTCAATGACCTCAATTCAGTCACATTTTCTTCTAAAATCCTTAAACATCAGTGAGTGCAACACAATGAAAACAATCCTTAACAACTCAAGTACTTCATTTGGTAAATCCATCCCTTGACCAGCGATGTCAATTTTTTAAACCAGCTCAAAATCTTCTAAGTATAGGCTGCTATACCACTGGAGAAAGAAACATCCTTGTTATTGGGTCTGGCTCACCCCAAATACCATCAGCTTCTGGGAAAGCACCTCAGTGTCCCATGTTGGGACTGAGCTCACAGGAGCTCCTTCTCTGTACCTAGATTCTTAAGCACATCCAGGCAACCTTTAGCTTAGAGCTCATGTGAAAGCAGAAAATACAAATGGGAATAAAAACTGGGGGCAGAGAGGGAAGTAAAGTAAAGGAAAAGAAACCGAGAAAGAAGAGTCCCCAAGAAACTCCAGTCAAGTACATTTAATAATTTTCACATCTGGTGGGGAAATAGCCAGGAAAGAACCCCTATGTAGGTGGTGGATCCTGAGGGAATGTCAAGTTGATGAAGCTATCATTCACAAACTCCAGCTTCACTCCCCCTCACCCGTCTGCACTCTCACAAGCTGTTCCTTAGATCAAGCAAAGGGTCTCTTCTCCGCAAATGCACCTTTAAATATCTAGATCAGCAGCAGCCCCAGTGCCTCAGCCTTGAGGTGAGCAGAGGGCTAAAGTCAAAAGGCTGCTTGGGGACGAGCACAACTAATAGGCAGAAAGTCACAGGAAATGGATACTTAACCTCCACTCTACCCAGTATTTCACACCAGCCTCCTGGCCCAGAGGAGGCTCCCAAGCAGAGGGTGAGCAAGGCAGGCCCAGCGCTTGCTTCCAAGTCTGAGTTGCTAGGATTCTGGATGCAGCTGACAATCCCAAGTACAGACAGGCTGGGGAAAGTTCGTGGGTGTGAGGGAAGCCTAGAGCAGCTTTCCCCTTTATTACTGGAGTGCCTTGAGGCAATCTGCCTTAACCTATCTAAATCCAGTTTCTTACTCTTATCAAGTCAAATGGACACCATTTGCCTCACTCCAGTGGCATGGAAATGTTGAAAAATCAAAGCTAAAATCCAGTATGAAGTTGGGCACATGTCTGTAATCCCAGAGGCTTGGGAGGCTGAGGCAGGAGGGTCACAAATTCAAAGCCAGCCTAGGCAACTTCCCAAGGCCCTAAGCAACTTCGGCCCTGTTGCTAACAAAATATGAAAAAAGGCTGGGGATGTGTTTCAGAAGTTAAGCACCTCTGGGTTCAATCCCCAGTACAAAAAAAAAAAGACCCAGGACAACATAAATTTTAATAGTAGAACTATGAAATAAAGTATCATGAATTATGTAGGAATTTATTTATCCACTCTACTATTGAGGGACATCTTTCTTGTGTCCAGTTATTACAAATAATCATTAACAATATGAACATTTTTACATGTGCTTTGTAAAATGTATCACATTTCTATTGAGTATTTACATAGGAATTTGGAGCTCATAAAAGATGGGTGTGCCCATCAAAGAATCTTCTGAAATGGTTATAGCAATTTAGCCACAGTGTATAAGAACTGAACACATCCATGCCAGCAAACTCTACTGGTATCTTTTTTTATTTCACCCATTCTGATGGATGTGTAATGATATTTTGTTATGAATTTATTTGTAATTCCCTGATTTTTAATAAACATGAGCATCTTTACACATGCTTATTCAGCATTCATGTGTAACTAAAAAGTACCCATTTAAGACTCATGCCCAATTTTCTATTTAGTTTTTTGTTTCTTATTGATTGGATGTTTTTATACGTTGGATACCTATGCCAGGTTTTTCATTACAAACAGATCCCACTCCCTTGTTAGTTATGTGCGTTACATAAGCCTTCTCCCCATCTGAGCTTGCCTTTTGTTCCCTTGATGCTATTTTTGATGATCAGAAGATCTTAAGTTAAAAAAAAAACGTTCTGAAGTATAACATAACCTACTTGTCCATATTTACCTTTATGGTTGGTGCTGCTCTGTTATTTTCTAGTTTTATTTTTTAGCTTTCATGTTCAAATTTATTCACACAGAACTGATTTTTAGGTACAGTATAAGGGAGGAGTTAACAGTTTTCTTTAAAATGGCTGAGTAATTGACACGGCACATTTTTTGAAAAGATCTACATCTTTCTCTTTTTCTTGACTTTGTAGTCTGTTTCCATGATCTATTTTTCTACTCTGAATCAACTCTTGTATTCTTAATTTATAGTTTGTCTTTTTACCTGGTAGGAAAAACAACTACACTGTACTTTGTACTTTTGGTTTTTGCTTGTTTATGTGATATATTTTATTTTCTATTTTCATTTTTAACTGATGCACAAAGATATAAAGCTTGAACATATTAATTGGGCATCATGTAATGTTCAATTTATATATATATTTTGCATAATGTTTAAATCAAACTAAATATCACCTTGAACATTCATCATTTCTTTGTTGTGGAAACTTTCAAAATCATTCCCTCAAGACTTTTAAAATACACAGTTCATAATTCTTATACCCAGTCACTGTACTGTGCAATAGTACCCCAGAGCTTTGTGCTTCTTACTCTTAGTACCCACTGATCAACTGTTGCCCCTCTGCTGCATCGTCCTGGCCTCTGGTAGCCACTATTCTCATCTTGACTCCTGTGAATCAACATTTTTATATTCCACCTCTGAGTGAGATCGTGTAGTCTCACTGTGCCTGAATTATTTCGCTTGAAAATGATCTCCAGTTCCATTCATGTCATTGAAAATAACAGAATTTCATTCTTTTTATGAAGTAATATCCCATTGTGTATAATGTCCATTCATCATTATCCATTCAACATCATCCATTCATCAGCTGGTGGATACTTAGATGGTTTCTCAAGTAGGAGTAGCGCTGAAATGAATATTTGAGTGCAGATGTCTGTTTGAAGCACTCGTTTCATTTCCCTTGGGTTTATACCCAGTAGAAGGATTGCTGAATCTTATAGTAATTTCATTTTTAATTTTTTGAGGACATTCCATGTTGTTTTCCCTAACGACGGTACTTATTTGTATTCCCAACAACAATGTACAAGGGTTCTCTTTTACCCACATCCTCACCAACACTTGCTATCTTTAGTCTCTTTAACAGTAACTATTCTTATTAGCCATTCTTTCTCATTCTTAATGTGATAAGAAGTCATGGTGGTTTTGATTTGTACTTCCCTGATGGTTGGTGATATCAAATACATATTTGCCATTTGTAGGTATTCTTTTGAGAAGAAAAATGTCTATTAGATGCACTACCCATTTTTAACTAGAAAGAGAATACCTAGAAAGAGTAGTCTGTCCTCACAAACCTTTCTGTGGAGCCAAGATAGGTCCAGTACCTCACATATAGTTATGGCCTATGTTTAGACACTGTAAGGTTCTACCTGGTTCTGGGTCAAATCAGTGTGGATGAACCAGCCTCAGGCTCTCATGTCACACCTGTAGCTATGAAAGCTCTCAAACTATTTCATACCCTGAGCCCACAGACCCCCAAAACCAGCACAACCTGGGCTAAGACCAAGGTCCACACTTCTATTGCTGAGGTAGACTCATGATCCAAGACTATCGCAATAAACCACGGGTAATGCTAGTTGAAATGAAAGTACAATAGATTGGAGTCACATGTCTTCCCCTGATACTGGAGTTATTCAAGAGACTGTTCATGGGGGCCATTAGGATCTGCCCAGTATTAGGTTTTACCAGCTCAGCACTAAATTCCAGGGCAAATTCTTGAGCTTACTAACCCATCTTATCCCCATTAAATGGGATCTTCCATGATGCTATGCTTCCTGAGGTTGGAGAAATGCTGGTGAAGGTAGATGCTTGGCCACTCCAGCAGATGATAAGATGGGTCATTCCTGAATCTCACAGCTGTAAGTACCTGCACAGACATAGAGACCTACCACAGATGCAACTTTTTGTTATTGAATTGGAATTGGAAGTATCACTATGGATTCAGTTTGATGTGGGTCTAATATAAGTATAAACATACACATTAACATAGATACTGATACAGATGTGTATGGAAGTGTGTGTGTGTACACACAAATGTTTGAACATATGCATTTATTTTCCTTCAAACTATTTTCTGACAGGGCCTAGAAGCAATGATACTCTGTTACACATGAGCACATTTGGCACCCAGATCGTTTTTTATAAATAATACCTTTCTACACTAAAAAAAAAGGCAGAGATTTGTAGAGTAATGGTTTATTCTAAGTAGAAGCTCAAGAAGTATAAGCTGAGCTTGGGACATCTTACTGTGTCAGAAAGTAAGGCAGAACTTTAAAAATGATGGTCCTTTCAAGTGTACGGAGACAGCTTACAGAGGTTTCTACTCCACAAATCTATGTCAATTGGGACAGCCAAATAATATCAGCATTGCAATCTGTCTAATTAAATTAGAACCAAGAGTCTTTCTTAGTATGAATAGATACAGCAATAGATAAGGAGAGAGAACATCTCTTCCTTACAGTCAAATGCCAGTAAATAAAAGCAGAAGCAATGTAAAGAAAGACCAAATCATCATTTGGCAATCACACAGTAAAAATTAATTGAGTTGGTAAAAGAAAAAAGTGGGCAAAATATCTGGACAGAAACTTGATTTTTAAAAATTCGTTTAGTAATTAGAGACATGCAAATCAAACCTGCGTCAAAAAACAAAAATCAATTACAATTCTATACTGAAAGTGGAAAATTTCAAGATATCTAATAATATTGTATGTGTTTACTCTTTTTTTTTTTTTGACTCAGTAATTCTACCTCTGGAAATTTATCCTAAAGTGCCTTTCCACCAATATGAAAATGTGCACACACGTAACAACATTGTTAGTAATTGTGAAATGCTTAAAATATAGCCAACTCTCTATATCCATAAGTTTTGAATCTGTAGATTCAGCCATCCACAGATCAAAAATATGAACAAAAACAAACAAAAATTGTCAACTGAACACTTGCATTTTCCTTGTCATAATTTCCTAAGCAATAGTTCACAGCAACTAATTAAATAGCATCTGCATTGTACTAGTGCTATGAGTGATCCAGAGAAGTACACAGTAGGATGTGCATAATACTGCAAATACTATGCCACTTTATAAAAGAAATTTGAACATCCTTAGACTTTGGTATCCACAGGGCATCCAGGAACCAATTCCCTGAAAATACTGAGCAACAGCTGTACTGTAAATTCTGTATTTACTGTATACATAAGTTAATCACAGAATAAACTATGGTGCACCTGCATATTGCATGTTGTAATTTATACATGCAGTAATACACATACATACCATTCTTAGAATCTAATGTGTGAATATACAGTAGTTTTTCCCTTCTGCTTTTAAATCATCATTCATATATCACTGCTATCTCCACCCTACAGATGGGCTAATCTTATCAGTATTGGGTATTATAATAATAACTTGAAAAATCTAGTTTCATAAATGTATAATGAAAGCATCAGTTTATACTATTGTCATTAATATAAACGATCAGTACTATTTTTATATGTTCACTCTTTGTTATTCATCTGTGGGTTTTTGAGGATTCTAGCAAAAAAGCATAAATCAGCAAGACATAACAATCATAAATATTTATGCCCCAAACACTGGCCCATCCCTGTACATCAAACAAATCCTCCTCAATTTCAGAAACAAAATAAACCAAAACACAATAATACTAGCTGACTTTAACACACCTCTGTCACCATTGGACAGATCTTCCAAACAAAATTGAACAAAGAAACCATAGAACTCAATAACACAATCCATAATTTAGACTTAACAGACATATATAGAATATTCCATCTATCAATAAGCAAATACAGTTTCTTCTCAGCAGCTCATGGATCCTTCTCTAAAATAGACAATAAGTTATGCCACAAAGCTATTCTTAGAAAATACAAAAAAAAAAATAGAAATAGTACCTTGTATTCTACCAGATAATAATGGAATGAAATTAGAAATCAATGATAAAATAACAAACAGAATCTACTCTAATACCTGGAGACTAAATAATGTGTATTAAATGATGCATGGTTAGCAGAAGACATCAGCAGGGAGATAAAAATTTCTTAGAGGTAAATGAGAACAATGATACAACATATCAAAATCTCTGGGACACTATGAAAGTAGTGCTAAGAGGAAAATTCATTGCATGGAATGCATTCAATAAAAGAATGAAAAGTTGACAAATATTACAGCTCAAAGCCCTAGAAAAAGAAGAACAGATGAATGCCAAAAGTAGTAGAAGACAGGAAATAATTAAAACCAGAGCAAAAATCAGTGCAATGGAAACAAAAGAAACAATTCAAAAAATTGACAAAAAGTTGGTTCTTTGAAAAAATAAACAAAATTGATAAACCCTTAGCTACACTAATGAAGAGAAGGAGAAAGAAAACTAAAATTACTAAAATCTGTGATGAAAAAGAAAATATCATGACAAACACTACTGAAATACAAAATGTAATTAGAAGCTATTTTGAAAATCCATACTCCAATATAATAGAAAATCTCAAAGACATCAACAGGTTTCTAGAGACATATGATCTACCCAAACTGAATCTGGAGGACATACATGATTTAAATAGATCAATTTCAAGCAGTGAAATAGAAGAAGTCATCAAAAGCCTAGCAACCAAGAAAAGTCCAGGGCCAGATGGATTCTCAGCTGAGTTCTACAAGACCTTCAAAGAAGAGCTCATTCCAATACTCCTCAAAGTATTTCATGAAATGGAGGATGAGGGAACCCTTCCTAATTCATTCTATGAAGCTAATATCACCCTGATACCAAGTCCAGACAAAGACACACCATGGAAAGAAAATTTCAGACCAATATCCCTAATGAACATAGATAGAAAATTCTTAACAAAATCTTAGCAAATCGCATACAAAAACATATTAAGAATGTAGTGCACCATGATCAACTGGATTTCATCACAGGGATGCAAGGTTGGTTCAACATCTGGAAATCAATAAATGTAATTCACCACATCAACAGGCTTAAAGTTAAGAATCACATGATTATTTCAAAAGATGCAGAAAAAACATTTGATAAAATACAACACTCCTTCATGCTGAAAACACTAGAAAAAATAGGAATAGTAGGAATATACCTCAACATTGTAAAGGCTATCATTCTAAATGGAGAAAAACTGAAAGCATTCCCCCTAAAAACTAGAACAAGGCAGGGATGCCCTCTTTCACCACTTCTATTTAACATTGTCCTTGAAAACTAGCAAGAGCAATTAGACAGACCGAAGAAATTAAAGGGATATAACAGGAAAAGAAGAACTCAAACTATCTCTATTTGCTGATGACATGATTCTATATTTAGAGGAGCCAAAAAATTCCACCAGAAAACTTCTACAACTCATAAATGAATTCAGTAAAGTAGCAGGATATAAAATCAATGATCATAAATCTAATGCACTTTTATTCATCAGTGATGAATCCTCTGAAAGAGAAATTAGGAAAACTTTCCCATTCACAATAGCCTCCAAAAATAAAGTAAAATACTTGGGAATCAATCTAACAAAAGAGGTGAAAGACCTCTACAATGAGAACTGCAGAACACTAAAGAAAGAAATTGAAGAAAACCTTAGAAGATGGAAAGATCTCCCATGTTCTTGGATAGGCAGAATTAATATTGTCAAAATGACCATACTACCAAAAGCGCTATACAAATTCAATGCAGTTTCAATTAAAATCCCAATAATGGACCTCATAGAAATAGAGCAAGCAATCATGAAATTCATTTGGAGGAATAAGAGACCCAGAATAGCTAAAGCGATTCTTAGCAAGAGGAGCGAAGCAGGGGTATCACAATACCAGACCTTCAACTATACTACAGAGCAATAGTAACAAAAAAGGCATAATATTGGCACCAAAATACACAGGTAGATCAATGGCACAGAGTAGAGGACACAGAGACAACCCACATAAATACAGGTATCTAATACTTGACAAAGGTTCCAAAAACGTACAATGGAGAAAAGATAGTCTCTTCAACAAATGATGCTGGGAAAACTGGAAATCCGTATGTGGCAAAATGAAACTAAACCCCTATCCCTCACTCTACACAAAACTTAACTCAAAATGGATCAAGGACCTAGGAATTAGACCAGAGACCCTGCACCTAATAGAAGAAAAAGTAGGTCCAAATCTTCATCATGTTGGCCTAGGACCAGACTCTTAACATGACTCCCAAAGCACAAGAAATAAAAGCAGGAATCAATAATTGGGGTAGATTTAAACTAAAAGACTTTTTTGCAGCAAAGGAAATAATCAGCAATGTGAAGAGAGAGCCTACAGAGTGGGAGAAAATCTTTGCCTCACACACTTCTGATAGAGCACTAATCTCCAGAATCTATAAAGAACTCAAAAAACTTTACACCAAGAATACAAATAATTCAAATGGGCTAAGGAACTGGGCAGACACTTCACAGAGGAAGATCTTCAAGGAATCAAGAGATATATGAACAAATGTTCAACATCTATAGTAATAAGAAAAATGCAAATCAGAACTAAGATTTCATCTCACCCAATTAGAATGTCTATTATCAATAATACAAACAACAATAAGTGTTGGTAAGGATGTGGTGAAAAAGGCACACTCATACATTGCTGGTGGGGTTTCAAATTGGTGCAGCCACTCTGGGAAGCAGTGTGGAGACTCCTTAGAAAACTTGAAATGGAACCACCATTTGACCCTGCTATCCCACTCCTTGACCTATACCCAAAGGACTTAAAATCAGTGTACTACTGTGATGCAACCACATCAGTGTTTATAATAGCTCAATTCACAATAGCTAGATTGTGGAACCAACCTAGATGCCCTTCAATAGATGAATGGATAAAGAGACTGTGGTATATGTACACAATGGAATATTATTTAGTCACAGAGAAGAATAAAATTATGGCATTTGCAAGTAAATGGATAGAGTTGGAGAACATCATGCTAAGTGAGATAAGCCAATCCCCCCCAAAACAAAGGCCTAATGATTTCTGTGATAAGGGGATGATGATACATAATGGGAGGGTGGAAGGGAGGCAAGAATGGAGGAAGGATGGACTATATAGAGAAAAATGAGGAGTGGGGAGGGGATTGGGGAAGGAAAAATAACAGAAGGAGACTAACATTATTACCTTATGTACATGTATGATTACCCAAATGATGTGACTATACTTCATGTATAACCAGAGAAACAATAGCTGGACTGCATTTTTGTACAATGAATCAAAATAAAAAAAGAAAAAAAAAAAAGAAATGAGAAACACCAAAAGACATAATGATTTCAACAAGTAATTTAGATATCTCTCTGTAATTAAAATGGCCATTTAAGAAAAATGATTGGTTACATTATTAGTGAACAATGGCATGCCTATTATAGTGTTTTCTTTTTTTATGTGTTCTCTTTAGAAATACATGACAGAGAGTGTATTCTGACATATTATGTACACATGATGTAAACTTATTCTAATTAGCATTCCATTCTTGTGGTTGTACATCATGTGAATGCCTATTATATTTGATACCTGGAACAAATACTTCTTAGGGTTGTTTCTTTTTTTGTGGTGCTGGGGACTGAACCCAGGGTCTTGTGCATGCAAGGCAGGCATTCTACCAACTGAGCTATATCCCCAGTCCACAAATACTTTTTGATGCTTCTTCTATTTATGACTCCTTTTATTTATGGCTAGATCATTTTCAGTTACTATTTATGAAATAAAATAATAATGGTCAGAAAAGCAGTGGAGATAACTATTCAGTTTTCTCACAGACCTTTGTATTTCATTTCAACGAAGTTTGAAATCATTTATGAAGTTCAATATCATTTTTTGGGGTCTAATATCTACAGTCTACAACCAAAATAAAATAATTATTACAACTTTTAAAAATACTGAGTGTCTTTATTTCAATGTTTGGTAAGGATTTACAAAGTCATAAGGTTTTTGTGTCAACTGCTTCCTCTTCTCTTTTCTGCTTTCCTTTGAATAGCAGAGAAATGTCCATACTTATTCTGAAGAGGTTCACGTCCTCTCTTAAGAACTCTTGCCATCTAGAAATGGCATTGACCAAAAGCAGTATCAAAATTGATTAAAATGTCATTTTCTGTGTCTCCTTCATCAAAGTCTCAGCTTTACTATGCCATTTTCTTCTCCATTTCCTTCAGGCCTGTCGGTGCTGACCCTTACTATCATTTCCTTTCTCTTCCTTGTCAATGCTTGTAGAAGATGCATTGAAGTCCTTCATCCCAGCATCATCTGAGTCTTGAATTGTTTGTTAGTATCCATGCTTTGGATGTGCCAACTTGTACTTCTTTATCATTTTCATAAACTTTATGCAGTATTGAAGGCATTACATATTTCAAAATAGATCCAGACGTTACGGCTTCAATTGCCTCTCTTTTTTGATTTAAAAAAAAAAATTTCTTAGTTGAGTTCCACTGATTTGTTGCCCTTTCATGTTCATATGGTTTTTCATTCCAAATTTCTTCACAAAATTCAGAGCAATTCTTAAATAGTTGTAGATATCAGAACAATATACTAAAAGACTGAAAGTGTGTCCTAATACCTGTAGGACAATA
>JAJEJO010000211.1:320366-371116 GCA_020662805.1 Glaucomys volans
CTCGTTATAAGAGAAATGCAAATCAAAACCACCTTAAGATTTCATCTTACCCCAATTAGAATGTCTTTTATTAAAAACACAGGCAACAACAGGTGTTGGCGAGGATGTGGGGAAAAAGGTACACTCATACATTGCTGGTGGGAGTGCAAGTTGGTGCAGCCACTCTGGAAAGCAGTGTGGAGATTCCTTAGAAAACTTGAAATTGATCTAACATTTGAGCCAAAAAAAAAAAAAAAAGGCCTATACCCAAAGGACTTAAAATCAGATTACTTCAGTGATGCAGCTACATCAATGTTCATAGCTGCTCAATTCACAATAGCTAGATTATGGAATCAACCTAGATGCCCTTCAGTAGATGAATGGATAAAGAAACTGTGGTATATATACACAATGGAATATTACTCAGCCATAATGAAGAATAAAATTATGGCATTTGTAGGTAAATGGATGATGTTGAAGACTGTTATGCTAAGTGAGATCAGCCAATCCCAAAAATCCAAAGGCTGAATGGTCTCACTGATAAATGAATGATGATGCATAATGGGGGTGGGGAAGTGTGGCAAGAATGGAGGAAGGATAGATAGCATAGAGGGAAGGGAGGGGTGTGGGCGGGGTGGGGGGTAAAAATAATAACAGAATGTGTGACAGATACCATTGCCCTGTGTACATGTATGAACGCACAGATGGTGTGACTCTACTTTGTGTACAACCAGTGAAACAATAGCTGTACTCCATTTGTGTTCAATGAATCAATAAGTAAATTTAAAAAAACATAAAAAACTACAACATGTGAGGAAATTTGTACTTTCCAAATAAAAATATTGCACTTTATTAATTTCACTCTATTCTGTGCAATTCAACTCCATGTGGTCATATAGAATGACAAAACTTAAGCAACTCAGATTCTGTTATTTCACCAGTCACAGTGCTATCATTGACTACTTTGAATACAGGAGGATATAACACTATGGTTTTGTACACAAAACCATACATTTTCTCATACAATAAATACATGTATCTGTCATGGTCAAGTATATATAGGAGAGTACTTAAATTAACTCTGTTGTAGGATAAATATTTTTAAAGGAGAAGTAAAAATGTGTTAATCTGAGGCTTAAGTATGTATTCTTAAATATCAACATTAACCATAGGAACTATTTAGAACTTGGACTAACAAGAGATTTTGGGGAAAAAAGTATTTTATCATTGATATTCTTTAAAATTACTGGCACACAGTGAAAACAAAAAGCAGATGAACTTTGGGTTAGTTTTGTTTTTAAATTATTCTCCCTATTGGCTGTATCCAGGTGGGTACAATTCAGCCTTTAATAGCCTGGAATCTCTTCCTCACAAATTTTTGTTCAAATATTTCAATAAAATATTTTAAACCATATAGTATTCATATTGATTTAAAAATTCCCAGAGCCATTTGGTTTTCTTATTGCATGAGGACCCCCGGCAGGTCCTTGTTATGTAACTTATCTTTGCCCACCATTACTTTTATCCTCTTCCTTTCAATCTTACTCCTGTTAATAAGATTTACTAAAGGTAAGGGCCCCCAAATGAGTTTCCTCTATTGGATTGGACTGACCCAAAGCCTCATTATTTCTGTGCTGTTAGTTTGGACACCATCTCCAAACCATGAAGAACCCTTCCTTTATTGAATGAAGCTGATTATAATAATGAAGAGGGAAAATGACTAGATGACATTTAAAGTCATTCCAATTCTACATTATTGACATTCAGTGACTCTACATTCTAAAAACACTTTTAATCTCCTTGAGCTTCTATTAAGATTCTTCTACAAATTAAATTCCATGTTTTCCATACCTTGTTTTTGCTATAACTCCCCTTACAGAAGAAAACACAATGCCAATCCGGATTATTCACACCTCAGAAGTCTCTTGCCGTTATTCCTTTGCTCGTTCTATACTTTCGACCTCTAATCTTTTATTTTTCCTATCAGCTGAAAATCCTACTTCATCTTTCACAGCACAAAAAGCATTTTACATCATCCATTGTGTTTTTCTGGCTACTTCAACTCACAGTCAAATAAACTTCAGTTTCATAGCTCACTCTTTCTATGAACCTCAGATGATGATGTAATGTATCATATAATTTCAATCCATTGTCTACTACAATTTTTATAGGATTGTTTTAGAAATTACAAATAGAACTTCTAAAACAACATAAAATAATGACAAATACTAAAATAGAACTTACATTTTGCATACATTGTTCTAGTCAGTGAAAGACCTAGAATTAAAATCTTGGATGCCACCAAGCCTGTATACTATCATAACAAACACACTGCTACTAAGCAAAATGTCATTCAATTTGATGATTGCTATTATTTTTATTATATATGGCATTTTGATTTTTAATAAATGTATTTCTTATTTTACTAAAAACATTTGTAGCTTTTTCAAAAGAATGGGAAGAATATTTTCTCCACCTCCCCTTCTACTACAGTGTATTTTTGCACTGGAAGCATTTAATGCTTGTTCAGTAAATGAATTAATTAATGAATCACAGCAAGAATATTTACCTGACTTTAAAACCACTGGGCTTTATCCCTCACCCATATCCTTCTAGGAAACATCAGTGCATTTGTACAGTGCCTGCTTCTAAATCAAATATAAGTTCCCTCAAGTGATTGAACTTCAGGTTGTTATTGATTGTTTCTGCTACATTCCTGGAGAATACCATCCTTAGGCACTATACCAGGCTTTACAATCCTCAGAGCCTTTCCCAACAGGACCTATGTTTGGTGGCTTCATGTGGCTTCTGGGGAGGATTCAAAACCCCAATTCTGATCAGAGCAAGCAGAAATTTTGAGGGAAAATAAAGTTCTGATGCTCACACCAGACTCAAGGCTCCAGATTTGACTGAGGCATAAAGTGTTGAGCCAACCAACAATATACAGCAAAAGTTAGTTGTAAACTGAATGCTGAGTTTTCTGTTTATTTGTTTTGTTGTGCTGTGTTTTTCCACATCTTGGAACATCTGGGTCTGGGTGACTATGGCCCAATTTCAATAGCTATGTTAAGAAACATCCAAGTAACATTTGACATTTCCAGTGACTTAGGCAGTGACACAAGACATTTTGTAAGTAAATGGAGGTCATAGGGTTCAATGAGGGGATAAGAGACAGGAAGGGAGGGTAAGGAGAGGTACTGGGCAATGAAACTAATCAAATTATGTTATGTGAGTGCACGAAGACATCACAATGAATCCCACTATTATGCATGATTATTATGCACCGCAAAAAATCACAAAAAAAACAGAAGAAACCATTTTCTTTACCTTTACATAACTACCCTAATGACCTTGTTATTCATGCTTTTCAGCAGAAACTTTTTTAGTTCTTGAGATCAGTCGGACTACATCTTTCATCCACTAAAAACATAATTTGAGCACTTCCTTCTGCTACCTACTAGTGCCAAACTGAATTCAGGATCATGAGCCCAACTCCTTAAGCGGAAAGTTAGAGTAGTCCAAAGATGATTCTTCTTAAGTTATCTGGGAATACAATTAAGCCCCACAATTGCCTGGTCAATCTTTTCTTCAAGAGCCAGACTGAGTCTTCATAGTGTTATATAAATGTACCACCCATGCTCTTCTGAAATTGTGCTCTGTGTCAGGCAGTTAACTGTGCTGTCATCATGATGTTATAGCAATACATTTTCTCTACCTTTCAGTTTTTTACATTTTAAGCAACATTTCCATACAATAAAATACACAGATCTTGAGTGTTTACAGGTATAAGCAGATTGTATATTTTTAAAGATCAGTGCTATTGAGATATAATTAACATAAAATGGGACTCTGCAGTTTCAAGCATACATTTCATTGAGTTTTGATAAATACGCACAACTGTGTATCACAAACAGAACATTTCCAATACCTCAACATTTCTGTCCTGTCTTTCTGCACTCAACCCCCTCCCTACCAAATCTGGCCTCTGGATGTATTTTCTAGCACTATATTTTTGCCTTTTCTAGAAATCCATATTCATGGAATCATACAATAATCTTACATATCTGACTTATTTAACTTAGCAAAGCAATTTTGATATTCATCTGCTTTTTTATTAATAGTGCATTCTTACCGTGTAACATCCTTCATGCAGTACATACGTACTATATTTGCCCATTAATTTAGGTAATGGTGATTTTAATTACTTAAAAGCTTTGAGTGTTATAAATACAGGTGCTGTGACTAAATGAGTATGTCTTTATATGTACACTTATTTTTATATTCTTGGGTAAATTCCTGAGTGAGATTGATAGTTTGTATTGTAAGTAAATATTTAGCCTTATAAGAAATCATTAATTTGTTTTCCCATGTGACTTAAAACATTCTGTAATTCTACCAGAAATAGGTAAGAATTCAATCTGCTGCTGCACCATGTCCCCCACCAACATTGGGTATTGCCTACCTTACCAACTTTAGCCATTATAGTATGTGTAGAGCATGGCATGTAGCTGTAATTTACAATTCCCCAATGATTAATGACAATAAGCATCTTTACATGTGCTTATTTGTTATTCATATATCTTCTATGGCAGATGCCCTTTCAAATTTTGTGTCCATTTTTCAATTGAATTGTTCATCCTATTAGTTATCTGTAAGATTCTTTATATATTTTAAGCACAAACTGTCAGTAGTATATTTTGCAAATATTTCTTCCTACTCTTTGGCTTGCCATTTCATTCTATTCACAGTATCTTTTGGAGAATTAAAGTTCAAATCTTGATAAAATACAATCAACTATTTTTTATGGTTAGTGTTTTTGTATACTAAGAAAACTACCAAGATTTTCTATGTTCTCCTCTGGAAGTGATATATTTTTAACAGTTATATTTAGGTGAATGATCCATTTGAGCTATTTTTTTTATATAGTACAGGGGAAGGGTCTAGAGTTATATTTTTGCTATGGATATCCAACCATATTGATCCAACAATAGCTTTAGTGACACAAGAAACTTCTCTGCCATATAGTGGGCTGAAATTGGACCTTCTTCATTGAGATCTGGACTCTGTTCTTTAGTCATTGTTTCCTCTTCAAAGCGTGAACTTACTTGGTTTATATTATTATTATGCATATATTTTGGGCTTCCTCTGTGGTTCTTGGTTCATAAACTGCCTTCTTGTGGCAGGCATCAGAAACTAGAATATCTCTTCCCCAAAGTGTTCCACATACTCTATTTTTTCTCTGTCTTTCTATCTTGGAGCTGGCCATAAAAATATTCTCTGATCTTCCTTGTTTTGTAGATGGTAAGAACCCCATTTCAGAAGAGATCCTGTTCCACACACAGGAAGAAGAAATACTGAACAGAGATCATGAAGGATCTGAACAGATAGCCCTTGCTGGATTTCCCTGCTCAGTCTATTTCATTAGATCATACCTTTCTGCCCAATCACATTTCTAACAGTTGTCTGTGTTTCACTTACATCTTATGCAATTAAATCTTCAGAAAAATCAAAGGAGAGTGTTTAGAGGTGGAGCAACTGGAGATGATGTGGAAGCTCCACACCCCTTCCCCCATACTTCCCCTTATGCATCTCTTCACTTTTATCCTTTGTAATATCCTTTATGATAAACTAGTAAATGAAAAGTGTTTCCATGAATTTTGTGAGCGACTTGAGAAAATTAGATGGGTGCAAGGAAGAGATTGTAGTAACCCTGATTTAAAGCTGATTGATCAGGTAAAATAATGTGGAACATGTGACCAGCATCTGAAGTGGAGTGGGGGCATTGTTAGGGACTAAGCCCTCACTCAACCTGTAGGATCTGATGTATCTCCATTTATAGAGCATCAGAACTAAATTCTTAGAGAACACCCACCTAGTGTCTGCTAAAAATTAATTGCTTGTTTCCTGGTTGTGAGAAATCCCCATGCCTTTGGGGTCAAAAAAAAGTGATTTGTGTTGTGAACATAGAGTACGAAAAATTGAATTTGAGGGTTTTTTCCCCCCAGGTTATGAACTTGGAAAATTTCCCTTAAACCTTAGGGTACTATTTAGCATTTCTTGTTTATCTTATTCTATACATATTGAAGTTACTCTTTTTTCATAGACTAATGTTTCCTTCTGTTAAACTAATATAGTAGACTAAAGTTAACTATACCTTTTTTTTCTGATTGTATTTTTTTTTTCCTGATGAATTGACCCTTTTGCCATAAGAGAGATTCTTCTTTATCTCTAGGAATACCATTTGTTTTTAGGTCTGTTTATATTCTATTAATATAGTTAGGCTATCTGGTCTTGTTTGGATCTTTTATGTCCTCCAAAGGCCCTTAAAGGCTCAGTCCCCAGCCTATGGTGCTACTGGGAAGTGGTGGGACCTTCAGGAGGTGGAACCTAGCTGGAAGAAGTGAGGTTACTGGGGGAGTGCCTTTGAAGAGGATGCTGGGACTCTAACCCTTTTTGTCTCTTTCTGTTTCCCATTTGCCATGATAGGAACAGCTTCCTACACCACGTGTCCACCATGATGTATTATGTTGCCAAAAACACAAAACCACAGAATCAAGTGACTCTTGACTGAAACTTCTGAAACTGTAAGTCAAAATGGATCTCCCTTTAAGTTAATAATCTCACAGTGATGGAAAGTTAACACATCACTTTTTAAATGTGCATTGGTTACATAACATATCTCCTTCCATTATATTAACTACAAATTGTGTCATACATAAAGTGCTTTGCTTATAATGAACATATACTCAGCCTTTCTTCCTAGTGCAGTTATCAATATAATTATTTTTTGTCAACCATCTTGTCTTTGTTTTCTAGTTATGGCATCTATCAGTGGTTATTGCTGTTGTTCATTGTCTTTTCAATCTTTGTTTTCCTTTACACATTTCTATGAATTATTTTTTTGTATTTATTCTCTTCTCTACTGACTTATTAACTTTACTTTCATATTTTGTTTTTTAAGTGGTTTCTCTAAGGGTTTGAAACTATCACAGTCTCCTGAAAATTAAAATTAAATTGTTTCATGTATAATGCAAGTATTTTACAAAACTCTTATACAACTATCCTTCTCTTATTTATTATTTGTACATTTTAGAGTAGTCCTTCCTTACCTTTGCAGGTATGTTAAAAGACTCCTAAGTGGATTCTTAAAACTTCAGTACCAAACTTTATGGTTTTTCCTAAACATACATCCCTATGATACAATTTAATGTGTACATTATCACAGTAAGGGATTAATAATAATAGAATGGCTAAAGAAACTGTGGTATGTATACACAATGGAATATTACTCAGCCATAAAGAAGAATAAAATTATGGCATTTGCAGGTAAATGGATGATGTTGGAGACTGTCATGCTAAGTGAGATTAGCCAATCCCCAAAATCCAAGGGCCAAATGGTCTCTCTGATAAGTGAATGATGATGCATAATGCGGGGTGGAAGGGTGGCAAGAATGGAGGAAGGATAGATAGCACAGAGGGAAGGGAGGGGTGGGGTCAGGGTGGGGGGGTAATAATAACAGAATGTGTGACAGACATCATTGCCCTGTGTACATGTATGAACGCACAGATGGTATGACTCCACTTTTTTGTACAACCAGAGAAACAATAGCTGTACTCCATTTGTGTTCAATGAATCAAAATTTAAAAATAAACAATAATAGTAAAATAGAAAAATTATAACAATATACTATAAAAGAGTTATTCATAATTATGAATAGTTTATTTCTGGAATTTATGACTTAAGATTTTCAGATTGTGGTTGAATGCCTGCATATAACTGAAACCACAGGAAGTGGAACCACAGACAAGAAAGAATTACTGTACTTCCAACAGGTGCTATGAATCCCACAGTATGAGCCTGGGACTGTAGATCAGTGGTAAAGTACATGCTAATATATGCAAGGCTATAGGCTCAATTCCTAGCACTAGTGTCTAGTACACACACACACACACACACACACACACTCTCTCAAGTTCCTCAACATGTTATTATTTTCCTTTTCTTTAATTAGGCAATACACTTTTGAGAAATTAGTAAATTTAAAAAGGTTCTTCATCTTTGCCCACACATTTGCCATTGTCAGTACTCTAGATCTGAATTTCCATTTGATATAATTTTCCATTGCCCTGAAAAACTTCCATTAGTAACTCTAATAGTGCAGGTCTTCTGGAAATGAAGCCCTTCCATTCTTGTCTAACTAAATGTGTCATTTCACCATCATTATGAGGGATTTTTTTTTTGGAACTGAAATTCCATTGTTGACTCTTTTTTTCCCAGAAATTTAAAGGTCTCAATCCACTATCTTCTGGTTTTCATATTTTATGAAATTATTACTGGGGACTAGAAATTATTAATATCTTATTAATATAAGTTTTATTGTTCTTTATACATGTGGTTTTTTTCTGGTTGCTTTTAGAATTTTCTCCTTATTTTTGGTTTTCAGCAAATGTGTGCTTCTCTCTGTATATTTGTTTAATTGTGTGCTTCTCTGTATATTTGTCTAAAATGCCTGGGTCTGCAAAGCTGCTTGGATTGATGGATTTGTTTTTCAAACATTAAATAATTTCAAAATATTTTTTCCTGTGTCAGTACATCTTCTTTTGGATCTGTATTTGTAGAAATGTTAAACTGCCTCATTTTGTCCACAAATCACCGAAGGGCTGTTTATTGTTCATTTGTTATCAGTCTTTCAGCTGTTTCTTTTTTTCTCCCTGCATTTTTTTTTTTTTTTTTCTAGTTTCAACTGGAATATCTTCAAATTGAGAAACATTTTCTTCTGGAAACATCTAACCTGATAATAAGCCCATTTAGCAAACTTTTCATTTCAGATATAGTATCTTCCAGTTCTAAAATTCCCATTTTTCCCTTGTTTATTCTCCATTGCTCTATGAGGACTCCTGTTTTCTATGTATGATGTTTTCCCCTTAAGTTCATGAGTATATTTAAGGATATTTGAAGTAATTGTGTTTTCATTTCATTAATTCTTTTTATATTTTTTTCTTCTAGTGAATGCTACTTTTGTTTTGAGGGAAATTCAAGAAATTGTTGCACCAGACAGATAGAGTTCATCCTCAAATCTGGGCCAGATTCTTCACCAGATTTCCTAGAATGTGTGGTACTTCTTTCTATCTTCTGCTTCTCTGAGAGGTGGCATGGGAGTTTATATGACCACACAAGCCCTAATGCTCTCTCAGAAAGTTCCTCAAATACAGGCTTTTATCCATAATAAGGAACCAGAGAAGCAACTATTTGTAGTATTACCCATCATTATACTTGATATGCTTACTCTTGTCAAGAACCTCAAAAATTAGATCTGAAATCTTCCCAATGACGTTGCAATATAGATTTCATTATCCTTATTTCATGAGAACTATCTGAAGTTCCAAAGCAGGCCTGATTTTCTGTTTGGAGACAGTCATGAATTTGTACCATGTATGTTGCCTCTTGACTGAATGGTTTCTACATGAATAGGCACTGAAGACCCATTAGATGGTCCTGTTATAATGCCTTTCATAAGTTTGAGTCTGCCTGGATCAAATGTGCAAGCTTAAATTCTGCCGGACTTTCCAAGTACCTTGTGTAGTCCAGATATCCTGTGTAGTCATCTACATGCATTTTAACAATTTTGCATAAAATTTTATACATTTTTCTGATCCAATCTATGGTCATAATCTCTTTGCTGAATTACCTTTTATTCTTCATTCAGAAATTTTACTGCAAGGGAGCTTGATTGACCAGATCTTCCTCTGTTCCATGGTACTCTTAGAATCAGTAATAAATTACCTGAAAATTCTTTAAGTCTAGAAATAAATTCAGAGGTGAAGATACTATTGCTTCTCTAATCTGGAAAAATAAAAGCCATTTGCCCATAAACAGATGAAACTGGAGACTATCAGTTAAGTGAAATAAGCCAATCCCAAAAAACCAAAGGCCAAATATTTTCTCTGATATGTGGATGCTAACATACAATAAGTGTGTGTGGCAGGGGATGGAAGTTCACTGGACTAGAGAAAGGGGAATGAAGGGAATGGAGGGGGGATGGGAGTGGGAAAGATAGCAGAATGAATCAGACATAACCTTCCTATGTTCATATGTGAATACACAACCAGTGTAACTCCACATTATGTACAACCACAGTAATGGGAAAATATACTCCACATATGTACAATATGTCAAAATACATTCTACTGTCATGTATATCTAAAAGGAACAACAATAAAAAAGAATAAAAGCCACCCAAGATGTGTTCTGTCTCTGATGTCAACAATTTTTTTCCACACATTTCGACACAGCCAAGTAGCTACTTTAATCTATATCGATTATCATATGGTCTTTTTTAATGGAGAAAACAAACTAACAAACAAAAAATTGGTCCAGTTCCCTACTCAATGAATTATGTTTCCTTGGAGATATTTCCGCAGTAGGGGGTAGTTCTCACCCATAGTCTTTCACAGAATTAGATTCTTGATTTGTTCTGAAAAACATACATATTTGTACCTGATTCAATCAGATAAAGCTCAAAGTGTCTACCACCCTGAGCTTCAACCACCCAGAAGAAGGATGGCAGAAAGGATTCATTTCAAACCATGTCTTTTTTGGCTGTGAAATCTTTCTGCGTGGTTGAAAGATTTTTAAGAAAGCCCCCCCATACACATAAATCAAGGGCTGTCTCAACTTCAGCAGGACCTATAATATTCTGTCCATTCCATAAGCTTAGCTGTTATTTGCAATGAGTTTAGGCTTTTAGATATTCTAATGAGAATCCAACTTGCACATTCCCATTAAAGATTAATTTGGCTGCCTTGCAACATCTGTCTTCTGCTGAGTCCTATCTGTCCCCAGGCTGCAGGGCCAAACTCATCCATCATCACAGACAGGCACTTGGAAGTCACCTCTTGCTGTTGCCTCACATGTCAGAGAGTCAGCTCAGGCAGGGAGATTCCTGGAGTGGACTGTCCCCAAGGCTTCTCCCCAGGAGCTCCTTTTAGGTCTTTCCACTCATTTTTAGGGGCTCAATCTTGTGAAGGCAGCAACACAGCAAGCACAGCAAATGAAACATGCTGAAAGGTGGCTTTACAGAGGTATTACAGCCACCCGGAATCTGGAGACATTTCTGCCATAACTCCCTACCCAAAATAGCAATTGGTGAAATTTAACCTGAGTACTGTTGTCAAAAACAAGCATGAGTATTTTAGTTAGTGTTTGGCAGCCAGCCTGTCTGTAAATGTAGATTCACCCCAAGGCCCAGCAAAGGGTTTCAAGAGCCTGGCTATATGCTGGGCTTCTGTTCTAAAGCTCTCCTTGCTTGTTGATGGAGTGCTGCAGGTGGGCAGGGAACTGTTTGAAGTGTGCAGTTAAAAGAGTCTTTTAAGAAGCTGAGAGAAATCCATAGGCACTGGCAGTATTCAGAGCCATCGCTCCACATACTGAGCACACACATACACTGTGAAAGGGCTCTCTGTGTGGCCAAGGATAGGATAACTGTCATGTGGACAGCCTGATTGTAATATCCAGATTCTCAAAGGCAGAACCTTGTTCTCAACTGTGTGCGTTAGGCCCCCTACCATAGGTATCAGGCAGCTATGAAATACAGCCATAATTCAACACATAATTCAAGTGAAGAAAGGCAGTCAAACATGCAAGAGATAGCTTGGAGAGGTAAGAAGTTTCCTGACAATTGAGGTATTTAAGTCATAGTAGATTGACCCTAGGATGAGGAAGTCAGTCGTATAGAGGGTTCAAGCATAAGACTCATTTAAAAATATTGTCTCTGAGGAATCTTTCAACTCTTAGATTCCTTAGTGTAAAATTCTCCAATCAGTAGCATGTACGAAGTGGAAGTGCATAGATACACACTACATAAAAATGTGTACAACATGCTCTTTATAAGTGTATACCATGTATATTCTCTCTCTTGTATCTCAGTTAAATAGAATATATAAAAAATAGGCACAGTAGTCACATATGAACTTTTACATGCATTAACTTGTTTGTGTTCAAAGGGCACACAGAAAACTAAGGACAGCTGAAGAACTGAGAGCCTTCATGTTGTAGTTTAAGTGATTTAATAATTCCCTTAACAATAAAGCAGTCATTTCTGCAGCCCTTCTCCTGCTTTTTTGTGTTGAACTAAATAAGTGAAGAGGGCCCCTAAATAAAATTGTCCTTGAAAAAAATAAGAGATTGCTTAGGTTATAAAGGAAGGTTTGGTAAGTGCAGTGTATTGAATAACACACTTTATTTTTCAGAAGCATCTGTACTTATGAAAAACACAAGAGGAAAAGGGAAGAAGCTGAGAGCAGGAAAGCCTTTCCTGATTACAACTGTCATTAATATAGGATAAAAGGTACTGAGTTGCCTAATGGATAAGAGCACACAGGTGCTCCCGCATTCCAGTCCTCTAATGCATCTGCTTCAGGTGGGCACCAAGTGACTTAGTGCTCACTCCCCTCACTTTACCTACTGCCTCTTACTCTTTACCTGAAGCCAAGACCTTCACACTGGCATGGATCAGCAAGGGAGCATGCATTCCTTTTCTTCATCAGACAGGTAAGAAAAGAGATGAAAGTTACAGACCATGCAGGAATGCAAAACAAAATGTGTTTGTAGTATCGATTAAGAGAGCTAAGGAAGGTACCAGGATGTCCCTCTTACCCAAAGAGTTTGAGAAAAATTAAATAAAGCAGAATTAATGAGGCAGATGCTTATCAAACTGTCCTATGCCTCCAAACATTATTAGAAAATATTATATCAATTGCCTTCCTTAGATTTTTACTTATTCCCTACTTTAAAGTTTGCGCCAGGAAGGGGGTGAAGTGCAAATCACATAGCTCTTACCTACTCTAGCTTGGTTGTGCTTTAGAAGTATACTCACCAATTCTACTGCTTCCAATTATATGAGTCATTTTAAATGCTTATCATTTAATGTTTAAAGTGCCTTTGGAAAAATATTATACTTAAAAAGCCTGAATGCAACTGTGTTGAGAACACTGATGTTATAAATTATCTAAAAGCCTGCATGGAAAAACTATCTTTAATGAAGAGTCTAAAATGCTGAATTCTGAACAGTATATGTAACCAGGCTCCTAGGAAAGTATCACTGAAATGTGTTGTATAGTCTAGAGGCACAAGAACTTCTAAAAGAGTAACAGGACATTTTTAGCAATCTTAGCCCTGAACAATGTCCTGGCTCACATTTGATAAGGACCAACATCTCTTAAACTCTTCAGGCCCAAGAAACTCTAGATTTTCCAGTTTAAATGTAGTCTCAAAAGGATTTGAAGAGTGTCCATGGAAGAACAGTAAGTCTTGCTTCAGTGGTCTCATTCCTGTTTAAATTTGCTGATTTTTTTAGGGAGGTAAATTTTGTTAACAGTGTTACTTATGATAATATATAAGCCAAGGCTTTCACATGACTCCTCCCCTTTATAAGGGTAAAAAGTAAACCCTTTTGGAGAATCTGTCTGAAAGTGTACATAACAAACAAACAAACCAACAACAACAATAAAAAACCCACTGCAGTCAGGTCAGCCATGATATTAACTTAGGAATCCCCATTTTGGGGACCCTTGTGAGGCAATGTGGAAAGTTTCAAATAGAAGTAATTGTTCACTCTTTTAATAACTCACCAACATAAGATGAATCACACAGATGAGTCTTTTGAGAAGAAATTGTATAGGCAAACAAAAGAATAAAGATACAATAGGGATTTATTACTGCTGATTATAGTATCACTGGACCATTGTATTTTACAACTGAAAAACAATGTTAGGAAACTACTAAAAACCTGAGACTCACAAAGTAAGTGATTGTTAAATTAAAAACGACTGCCTTTCAGGGATTTGTATAAGCTGCATAGTGAATAGAGAACAGCCAAAAAGAATCAGAGCTGTTTGGAACATATCACTATATACAAGAAGAAGTTGTTTTGCAAGGAGCATAATTGTTGAGCATTGTGGTCATTTACTTTCTTGGTCTGAGATAGTTTGCTCAGAAGTTTAAGGAACTGGTTTCCCCAGGACTGAATCAAACTTAGGATTCACAGGCATCCAAAACTTAGCCACTCCTAAAATTTGTCCAGAGAGAATTGGTTTACTTAAAGTCAAGGATGACTTCGTGTTTCTATGAAATAAGGCTTAAAATGCTTGTTAAAAAGACTCATTGAATTTCTTGGCCATGATATAGCTTTTAAAAAAAGGATAGTCTAGTTTGATGATATAAGCGTAACTGAATAAGAACCATATGCATTGCATTCCCCTTTTAAACTACACACGAATTAGAAATTAAGTTCTCATTCTCCTCAAAGTAATTAATGAGACAAATGATTAAATATGATATTGGACCTAATCACCAGGTTGACTCAACCTGGCTCCATGTTGCAGATAACTATAGAGAATGAGCAAGAATGAGCACAGCCCAGGTTTAGGAACCAAGATCCTAGCAGAACCCCAGGCTCAGGCAGCTCACACACATTCCTGTCTTTGTCCTGAGCCAGTTTTCATTTGTCCCACTGTTCCCCAACCCCCAATAAACCTACTGTCTCATAAGAATCACAAGCAGTCTCTTTACAGTGTAACGCCTCAGCTCAAATCCCTTCTCTTTCAGGTGGGCACGTAAAGCAGAACAGGGCCCAGGCTCCTGTTCTGGGTTCTGATTGGGCTGTGCTTTGCCAGCAGAAACAGATGCCTGGGCTCTGGGAAGATGAGCAGAATCTGATTTCCATTCACAGGGAAAAAGTCCCTGCAAAGCATTATTTTCAGTCAACAGAGAACTGATACTGTTATTTCTCAATCAGCTCCAAGTCAGTTTAACTCGGCATCTTCACACATATCTTCTTAGATAGTAGAACTCAGATGTATGAAAAGCGAGCTTCTCTTTCGCATCATTCTTTTACATTTTGGTTGCTCTGATAAAGTCATTCATATCTCTTTCCCAGCCTCCCCATCATTTACTAGCACTAGTTTGCTTGATTCTCATGACCACTCTTTTATTTATTTTTCCATGACCATGCTTAAAGGTGATATAGGTGTTATTAACTTCATGAATTGACAGGACAGTAAGCCTCGAAGAGATGGGGCAATGGGTTCAAGCCACAGGGCTGGTGCCAGGCTGTGTTTCAGATCCAATTTACAAATGACTTCAAGATGCATGTCATTGTACCACACTGCCACCCTCTTTTTTAGGCTTTGATCCAGACTCACATAATCCACCTATCCTAAATGGCCACTAGTTGGCGCCTTCTTCTCTACTATGCTTTATTTGAAAATTACAACATTGTGCAAAGACACGGGCAGGGGTCACTAATGCAGGCCTCGGAAAACAGTCATCGGTTTCTACAGACCACCATACTCAAACGCTGCCCAAAGACTCAAGAAGTGATGAAAGGTCATCTTCTTTTATACCTCTCCCAAATTATACAACGTTTGTGAGAGTCTTTTCTGCAAACTTTACAATTTTCAAAGACAAAACTGAAGATATATGTATGTATTATTGTGTGGGTTCATTGTTACTTCTGAATACTTGTTCATTTGTAAATTCTTGAGAGAATTACTTCATGTTGAAATTTATTATAATGATAGAAGTTGATATATGTTTATAAATGTGCCTTCAAAATTCACAGTCTTCCATAAATATATCATATGCCCTGGTACACTACTTACACGCTCATACACATATTCCTCTGTTGAGCTACTTGCACACAAAAAACCCACACATTTTTGTACTGTTAACTCCCTCATAAACAAACACACCCACAAGAACACATGGAAACAATATGTAGTCAAACACATGCAAAGAGATTTGCAAATGCAGTCACAAAAACAGTCCATAAAAAATGGGAAGAAAATCACATGCTCATTCACACTTCTTTCTCTCCCTCCTTTCCTGCCTCCCTTCTCTCCCCCCTTCCCTCCCTCCTCAACCCATACACAGACATCAAAGCCTTTAAACTAATAACTTTTTTCAAATTGAAATACTGAGAAGGAGGAACTTTTGATTCAAAATAGAGTCACCCTGTCATACAAATGGGGTAGGAGCTGAGAATAGGACACCCCCTCTTCCATTGCCCAGATGCTCTTAGGTAAAATAGCACAGTATAAGCTGTGTATATCTTCCCATATGCTTTAAATTACCTCTAGGTTACTTTTAATATCCAACCCAGGTCATTGTCATATAAGTAGTCATCATACTGTGTTGTTTAGATCATGATGACAAGGAAAAATATATGAATCTGTACAGTATAAATTCAATTTTTAAAAATGTTTTCCAACTACAGTTGGTTGAATTCCCAGATGCAGAACTCACAGACATGGAGGGACAACTGCACATCCTCTCATCGACCTAAGGAATAAGAGACCTGTTTACCAGTCAACTCCTTGATCATTGCATACATGCTAAAAGTGTCCCCAATCTGTAACAGCCATGTTTTCATAAAGAAACATTGTTCACTCTAGACCTCTGAATATCCTTTCTAGATTCTCGAACTTATTACCTGTTATCCTAAGTGAGATGCAGCCAAGAGAAAATCTTATCAGAAAGTAATTAGAGGATTATGACCATGTTATCAAAGAGCAGGGCATGCACTAGGGCAGGGAACCCTTACTTAGGTGTCTAGGTTAGAAACTCAAAAGTCTCCTCCAAACTCTTCCTCCAGTCTGTCTGTTATCCATCACCACCCCATCCTATTTACCACCAATATCTAAATGAGCCTGCTCATAAATTCTCCTGAACATTACCTCTTTGATATCCTAGACTATTTCAGCATCCTCCTCTCCAGGACTAATTCAGTCAGGGCTGTTCCATACTTACAACTATTATATGGTGTGCTCTTGCCTTAAAGTTCAAGCCTATGTGAAAGAAACACAAGACCCTGCCTACCTCTCAAGCCCACTTCACCTCCAGCTACATTAATGATCTTGCTCTTTTTCATTTAATTCCTGCTTCTTTGTGTTTGCACAAACTGTTTTCCTAGCCTAGATGACAACCCTTCAGTTGTCTACTTGACAAATGCATCCTTCAGAGCAAGAACAAGAGGATCTGAAGCTGAGGTTGGGCAGAACACGGAAGTCACCTTCAAGAACAGCAGCCATGCAGGCAGTGTAAGTAACAGAGAGTTTAAGGGGCCATAATCCTTGAATCTCTTTACCTGCTGTGTTTTCCACTAATTTCTGTCTCCCCGTGTCCCTGGATTTTCTTTCAGTTGAACAGTGCCTGTTGGGGATACGCACGTCCTTATTTGAATGTTATTCCTTTTATAGAGAGTCTGCCTCTGCTAGTGCTGTGATTATATTACCAAGGAGTCAGAAAGAACATAGTTCAATGAAAGAAAAAGAAAGATAAAAAAACAAAAAGTTGAAAATATAAATCATCACTTCAGTTTAATTGGATTCAATGAGTACTTGTTGAACATCTATGATATTCTGAGATTGCTACCAGGAAAAACCAAAGAGCAGTGGCCCCTCCTCGGCATTCCCCTAACATCCTATGCCTAGTTCTATTAAGCTCTGTTTCACACTGGATTGGTTACTACATCTCATACCTCAGTACTCACATGACCATGGGTAAAAAGGGCTGGGTCTTTTCCAAGTGCTCAGGTGTCCAATATAAATTAACTAACAAAGTTAAAGGAGAGAGATTGCAGAGCCATATTTGAGACAGATTCTACAAATCTTAAGTGCCTAAAGAAAGGGGCTGGAGTGGGAGGTAGAAGATGTTTCTAGCTCTAGAGACTTATGTTTGGTCCCTTAATGAGAGTGAAAAGCAGTTTGGGTTATGAAAGAGCAAATATTACATTCATTTCCAACTTATGAATTTGTAAACTTACAGGCAATCTGGGTGAAAATGTCTATTGGTTGTCATGGATTCAGAATGTAGCTGAAGCCACAGTGTACTCAGGTTTCCCCAGAAAAAGCATGGAGAACACAAGAAAATGAGGCAAAGTAGACTCTAGAGAATCTGGAGTCAGAGTAGACATTTCCTCTGATTAAAAGAAATAAATGCCTTTGGGGCTCCTCTTTCCTTCACCTAAAATACCTGAGAGAGGAAAGGGAAGGCTGCCCTTACAACTGTACAGGATCCATGTTTTTAGTGTGGCTTCTATTTTGTTTCCAGAAAGGGCAGGCCTGAGCTCACCAGCTGGTATTCAGCACACAGCTCTTAGCCTCTGAGTCTGGGAGTGCACTTGCTCTGCTGAGGTTATTTCTGAAAGAGGTCTTGAAGTCCCCGCTAATGAATTCTTTTCAGACTACATATCTGGGAAAACTCTCCATTTACACCTCCTGATATCCCTACAAAAACTGGATCTGCATATATGTAAGACCTCCCATTTGATGGTTTCTCAGGGAAGGCTGCCCTAGACCATGTGGCTTAGAAGGCCCGTGGAGCAGTGACACAAAGGCCAGGTGCTATGGGATTCACCTTCCCATGAGTCCTAGCTTGCTGGGTCCCTGGATGCAGGAACTGCATGGTTAATTCAATGACAAAGATCAGGGATTGGAGCTCTCCAAAATTTCTGAACATATTGAACAAAGTAGATGACTTAAGACACTTTGAACATCAGGAGTCAAAGCTCCATTCCAAATCCAGATAAGGCATATCTTACCACATTTTGATAACATTAAAAACTTTTTAAGTGTGTAAAATTGGGACCCAGATTAAATACATTTGGGCAGCAGGACTGGATGTCCAGGGATTTGAAACTTTCTGCAATCTCTCTCCCTAACCCCACATCTTCTCTAGTGTGTTAGATAGTATGTGGAATTTATTACAGAATTTTTCTTCATATTTTTTTCTCATTGAAATCCATATATTCCAAGGATGGAGTAAGAGTGTTAACAATCTTTCTTTAATTCTGCTACTTAAACCAGTGTTAAAGACCAACTAGTTCAGGGGCCTTTAATTTTTTTTCTTTTCTTCTTTTCTTTGCTCTTGTGCTCACTCACATGCTGTCTCTCTCTCCTTCTTTCCCTTTCTCTCTCTTTTCGTTTACCTTAGAATTCTTTATTCAAATTTAAACTTACTTCTGAAGTTCAGTATGTCTGTGGTAGGGGAAAGTGGCTTTAGTGAGCAGCAGCAGCAAATCAAGATACCATGGATTTCTGTATCTTGCATAACCCCCTTTCCACTAGTTTTGGTTAAGATTAATGATGTCTGTGCTTCCTAACCAGAATTGAAAAGAGATCCTACCACAACTCAACATCTGGCTTTGTTCCAATTTGGAACCTAGGATGTGGAATTCTTTATTTAGTCCTATACTTTCTCCCCATTCCAATTTGTTTCTTTGCTTGATTTGTGTACAAATCTGTTTCCCTCATTAGATCATAAGAACTTTGTTATCTTTCAATTTATTAATTTCAGTATTCCCCATACATCCTATTCACAATGCTTTGCAAAGCCTAGGTGTTTCCAAAATGTTAAATAAACAGATTTTACAAAATTAAATACAGTTCCACAGAAATTAAGCAATATTTCTTGTTTTTAAAATACTAGGACAAGACCCTGTCCTGGCACACATTTGGATGTCTGAAAAGTACATGGTACATGAGTGCGAATGAATGAATAAATGAACCAGGTGCTAATGTATGTGAAAGTACCTTGTAAACTATGAACAACTTCACAAATGTGAGTTCTTATAAAGGTTACATGGTTATTTCTAACTCCCCCAATCTTTTGCACACTTACTGAATTTTGGCAAATTCAAATGAATCCCAAGAGGAAATATGTGGCGTGTGCCTCAGGGGAAGCTTTGAGGCCAGGCATAGAGAACTCAATCTAAGAGGATGTCCAGAGCCCATGGGCCTAAACAGAAGGCTCCCTGACTGCTAACTATCCAGTTCTCACCCTTGAATTTCCAATGATCAGCAATAAGCAAACATGAATGTTTTAAGCAGCTCATAAATCTTCCTGGAGCCGGGGTGCTGAATAAGTCCTAGGAAAGTGGTAATGGTGGAAACAGGATCTCCTCTCTGGAAGTAGCTCCTTTCAGTGCCAGCTTTTGCCCCTATTAGCTGCTAACACACATACCCCAGCTGCCTCAGTGAGGCTCATGTTCCAGTAAAACAGAGCAAATGAAGGAACAGAGACCAAAAAGAACTCCCTACCATTCCTGAATTTCCCAGTTTGGGAACTCTCAAGGGATGTTGCCACCCCCTTTAAAAGATTTCAAGTTGAAGATCAGTCCCTGAAGTTGGAAGCCCATAAGGACATGGATTCCATATAAAAAACTGGCAAAAGTTATTCTGCTTCTGCTCAGTAACCAGAAATGAAGAAGGGAAAAAACAAATTCATGAAGTTGAGTTATGATAAACTTGACCATGGACTTTAATCAAATTTTCATTGAGCAGATTAAAAAAATAACTATGCTTTACTGAGGGGGGGAAAACAAAATCTTTATTTTAAAATGCTTCCTAGCACCAGGTGTGGTGGAACCTCCTGCTTAAGGCAGGAGGGTAGCAAGTTCAAAGCCAGCCTCAGCAACTTAGTGAGATCCTGTCTCAAAATAAAATATATAATGGGCTAGGGATATGGCTCAGTGGTTAAGTGCTCCAGGGTTCAATCCCTGGTACCTGCAAATAAAAAACTAAAAATAAATAAAATACTTCCTAGCCAGGCATGGTAGTACAAGTCTGTAATCCCACTGACTCAGGAGACTGAAGCAGGAAGATCACAAGTTCAAGGTCAACCTCCACAACTTAGTGAGACCCTGTCTCAAAATCAAACTAGCTCAATTAATAAAAAAGGCTAGAGATGTAGCTCAGTGGTAAAGCATCCTGGGTTCAATCCCTAATACCAAAAAAAAAAATTAATTTTCTACAATATTTTCTGCTTTGCAAATTGTGTTCAGGAGGCCTACAATTCTGAGTAGTATAAAGGCAGAGGGTCACAACCTAAGCAGATCTGCTCATGAAACCTGCTTCATGCCCTGATTTTAGGATCTGCTCATGTATTGTAATTATTTCTCATGCTTGTCCCAATGAAATGGAATATACCTCGTGTATCTTTTTTGTCTGCTTAACAGACACTGAAATGTAATAGTTGGTCAAAAGGACCTCTTTAATAAATTTTGATATTGATCCAAATTTACTTATCAAAGTTTATAACCAAATGAATTTTACTCAGTGCAGTTTTAAAGACTACTTGCTGACCTCCAGCTTGCGAACTCTTGAAGAGAATGGCATCACCCAGTGACTACGTTCCCAGAAAAGTTTAAGATTGGAACTCTTTCAAGTATGCTAGATCTTAGGTACCACAACACTGAACACTTAATGTTGGGTTGGCCCAGCTTGAGGCAAATTCTACCCATGGACCAATCAGCTGTGGCCAGGACATCAGGTCAAATAATTTTAAATATGGCCTGATGTATGAACTTGAAGCTCCTTTCAGAGAATAATAGCAGACCACTCTAAAGACAACTCAAAAATGTGTAGCAAATTTATATGTACATGTAGATAGATCCAAGGACTAGAAATTCATATAGTTTGTTTAGGGGTGTGTGTGTGTGTGTGTGTGTGTGTGTGTGTGTTATGCACATGCTCTCATTTGAGTATGTGTGTGGTGTATATAATGTTATTTTTTAATGTTTTGCCAATTCTCTAGACAAAATCAGTTCCTCTTTGTCCCCATACTGCCTTGTATCCACTTGTAATAGAACCATCAGCAAACTGCATTACAAGCATTTATTTATGGATTAGTGTTCCCTGTTATATTTTGTTGTCAAGATGGATTCATCTTTCTGGTATTCTGTATGCCTTGTTCGTAGCATTGTTCCTTGAAGATTCAATAGACAGAATCCTTGGCTCGAAATGCCTGTAGATATTGTGGGGAGTTTAGATTGGTAAATAAATAAATAATTGATAAAAATTTAAAGTATAATCTAAGTAAATGAAAATCAGTAGAAACCAATGTAATGGAAGCTCAGATAAGGAAAATCACCTCAGATGTGTTCAATGAGAGAGGAGGTAGCCTTTTAACCTGGGTCTAAGGAAGGGTAAGATTTCAGCAGTACAGCCCTGTAAATATATACCAAGATCCATTTATCTTAGCCAAGGAAACACGCTCTTCTAAGTGCCTTGGACTGCTCTGATGGCTCTTCTATTGAGGCACCTAACCGGTTGGAGAAACTGTTCATTAAGGGTGAATTAAACCCAGCCACCTCTCCTTAAGCCCCCCACTGGGAATCACTTTTATTTGCTGTTGTGGTTAAAGTGATCTTGTCAGGTTGTTTGGACCTTTAACATGACTGATCTTTACAGTTGTGTTTTGGGGCAGGAAATGGCCAGACCCCACCCTGAGCGCTCTGTCTTTTTTAACAAAAAGCAAAATCCATCATTCCAACAATGAATCTCTTTTCTTGTTGTAAAGGAACATTTAAAAACAGAAAGTCCATATAAGCAACTTTAAAAAGAAAAAAAGACAGGTACTTGAAAAATCTGGCTTTATTGAAAATTAGTCATAAGGAAAACAGATCAATTTATTCTTCAGTTCTAGAAATTAATGGAAAATTTTATATATATGAAGAAGCAAAACTGGAGATGCTATAATTTAATACTAGAAGCAAAAAGGACTTTCATACTTTAAAACATGGACCTTCTTGTTTGAGAAGGAAGGAGTTTAGGTAAGGCAAAGATAATTGCAATTTCATGAAGGGAAATTCAATAGAAAAAAATTAATATGGTATGTCTTTATGGTAACATTTTCTACCTGAATATAGCATGGCAAGTGAGATTACATATTCATAAAAACAGATTTATTGCAGGAATTGAGAATATAAGAAGTTATCTGAGAATTTAACCCCAATACATACTACTTAGCTTCCTATGGACATTCCTAGGCTCCTCAATAAATATATTATCACTCTTTCCTTCATGCAGAAAACCCAAGGGCATAAAGAAAAGCAGAAATAATCAGTTGCAACAGAAATATAAAACTCTTCCCTGAAGGCAGCATCATTTTAGGAGAATCAAAATCTTATATTTTAAGAAACTGAATTAGTTATCAGTATACATAGCATCATGCAAATTTTGGGTGAAACTAGACATTAGAAATTATTTAATCACATTTCTTCCCACTAGTATAACCTGAAAGACTTAATTGCCTAAATACTTAAGTAACTTATTTTATAGCCACTACCTTTAGATTAAACAGATGAAGCAGGATGTGAATCTCACATTAATTGAAAAAAAGTGAAATAGATATTTTTATGCTACTATGACAGTTGGTCCAGTATATCCCAGTCTTATGGTTTATAAATTATATGCTATCATAAAATAGGATTAAAGTGAATAGAATATGAATGAAAAATGTTTTGAATAAGAACTTATATTGAATGCTTAGGAAAGATTTGATAAAACTAAGATACAAAAACATCGCTATAGGCCAGACAGTGTGAAAGATGTGGGGAGTTTCTGGAAAAGCACAGAAGCTTTTACACTTGGGTTACTTTAAAAGTGTTCTTAAGTTCTCACTCTATTTTATAGAAACTATAAATGGAAATGAGAGATGCTGCTTTATGCTGACAGAGAACTCACACTTGGGGACCTGCACTCAAAGAAAAAGCCTTGGCCCTACATCAAAAGATTGGCATGTACATGGTCATTCATATGTTTTAAATTAAAACAAAATGCATAAGGTGTGTAGGTATCATTTTTATGATTTCTCACTTTAACTGGGACTTTTTTGATCACCAGAGTAACTACTGTTTCCAATTGTATTGGAAAAAAATGACTTTTAGTGAACTACTTTATGAGTGAATGAAGTTGGGAGTGCTCCTCATTTCTTTAGGTGGTATAGGCTGAACTAGAAAGAATTCAGGCAAAAAAATCAGGTGAGGAGACAAAAGATTTCTGAAGCAAAACAGTACCTATGACTTAAACGTGGTATGAAAATTCCAACACTGGAGTGTTTTTTCCTGGCAAAAAGAATGGTGAACTCAGTGGATCATGCCATACGCAGCCACATTCAAAATACCTCCACTCTTCTCTCTTGAGATACAAACACAGGTGCCCTTAGCATTCCTCCACCTGCCTTTGCACCCCCCTGTCCCTCACCTTCTGTCACCCACAACTTTACTCATATCTTGAAAAGTTGTTCAATTTACATTCTCATCTATATGATTCAACATTAGTATTATGCCTATAAAGCAATTGAAAACCAACAAATGATATCATTGTGGTATGTGACTGTCTTTCCCTGTAACTTTAGAGTTAGCAGATTTAGCAAATGAAAATACAGAATGACCATATGAATTTATATTTCAGAGAAACCATAAACAATTTTTATTTAAGTATATTACATGAACTATTTGGGACATACTTATACTGAAAGATTGTCATTTATCTGAAATTCACATTCAACTGTGTATCTGTATTTTTTCTGGCAAGTAGCCTACAGGACAATGCTCTATGAAAGAGTGATATTTTCTCCACAGATCTAACGTCATGACCTCTGGTTCAAAGGAGAATATTTTTAGATTCAAAGTCAAACAGATAATTTTTTCTTTAAAACCTTCAATTATTTAAACCTCAGGACATTAATTGTAAATCAATCCAGCTAAAGAAAAAGTTTTGTTCAGGACTCGGCACTATCATTGGTTTTCTCTTTGGACACAAATCATATGATAGGTTTTAGGACTCTTTGTCTTAAAGGGTCAGACTATTTGTGTGCTTTTTCCCACTTAAATAAAAAAAACCTTTTTAAAAATCTGTTGAGAAAGTGATGTTTTATACACATCATCCATTTAGTAGTCATTTCCTTGCCTAAAATCCTTCTTTGGCTTCTCATTCACTTTAGACAAAGCACAGCATCCAAGAAGTGGTCCAGGTTCCTATGCAGGCTCTGGCATCTTTGTCTTTCTTTTCTCCATCTTACCTGGTGGTATTATTTTCATTTTATTCTTGTTTTTTATGTTAGTATTTTATTCCTTGAAGCTTAGTTGTTTTTTGTTGTTGTTATTGTTGTGTTGTTTTGTTTGGGGGGATTTTTTTTTTGGTACTTAATTTTGGTTTCTCCAAATGACTTAACATCTATTTCACGTGACTCTTTTTCTAAACTAAAAATTTGTAATTTTTCTCCTAAAAATCCAATGTTCTTTTGTTTAAATAAATAAATAAATTGCATTCCTTGATTTTTTTTTTCAGCCTGCATCAAGGAAATCCACATATTAAATATGTTTGTATGCAGTGTGACCCATACTAAATGCTTGTCTGATTCCAAATATCTGAGCAGCAAGCACAACGCAGTCTTTCTTCGGCACTATCAGACATATTATTCTTCCTTCTGCCCCAATATCACCCTATCCCATTTCCATTCTCCCTCCCTTCACTCCACTAATTCTTTCTCATTCTTCATATCTCTGTTCAATACCACCCAGAAATCCTTTTTACTTAATGTCACTTATTACAAAATGCACTTATGTTTATTTGACCTCCCAGCACAGAGACTATAAGCTTCATGAAGCCAAAAACCATGACTGTTCAAGTCCCAACAATTCATGATTAAATTTTCTATAATCTTGTTAGTAAGACTACAGTTGGGTAAAAATAAAGGTATCAGTTGGTTTTCACAGGGTTCTTTTTGCAGACAGTAAACAATGTGCTCTAAGGGAATTGCAGAGAAGTAACATGGCTTGGGGTTTGGTAAGAGGGAGGGGCAGACTGAGCCACATAGCCACCAGAGACAGCACCTGGAACAGAAAAGACTTTTTGCCCACACACTGAGTATCTGGCTTCCAGATGGATCTTGGGCACACATTTGTTTTTGTAATTCCTTCCCCCCATCTCTTCATTTGCCACCCTCCTTTCTGAGGAATTTAAGGATGGGCTGTGTGCTGTATTGCCTCCTTTTTCCTTCTTCAACCCCACCCTCTGTTTTGTATCCATAAACGCTGACCAGCTAGTGACAGACTTTTCCTGTGCTTGCAATCAAAGGGGAAAGTAAATATAACGGATGCACTCAGCACCCTTCAGCCTAGACACCTGGCCATGTCTGCCATTTTGAGGTAGAGAATGATCTGTTTATTTAGGACAATAGCAACTAATTTCATCTACTCAGACCACCTAAAGTTCTGCGTACTGAATCATGGTTATCTATCCAATGATCTGCATTCCATAGCACTCCCTGGAGAACACTACAGGACTGACCAGTTCTGATATGACAGTCCAGAGGACTGTAAAACCACCTCTAACTTAGGGTGCATGTCTCTAGATATTTTGTGGCTTTTCTGCACATGTTTTTCAAGGATTAGCTTAAGATTTCAGTATCTATTCCTGAAGCAAACCATAGATTTTCGGAAAGTAGTAATATTATCTCACTGCTTCACTACCCTTAGAGCCAGGTCCAGACAGGGTATGTCTTGTCTTATCATTCTTATTATTGAGACTACATGCTTGTCCCGGATGAAGATAGCACCAAAAATGGATCTAGGTACATCTTTGAACACATTCCAGGCTTCACTTTCCATTTCCAGCATGGGAAGGATGACTGGAAGGCTAAGGAAGAGTAACTGCAAAGATGGTTTCTGTTAACCGACATCTAGTCTTTGCCTCTCACCCTAAGTGTTCAGGCTAAAAATACCAGAACTTAAATTGCAATTAGAAGAATATGGGGTGTGAATTATTGTCCCCCCATGTTTAATAGATAATGGAGGAAGGGACCACATCCCTGTTTTCCCTCTAGCCTCACTTTTATGGTAGGTTGTTATTGTTATGATACTCAGTGTTCCTGAACATACAAGGATGACATATTCTTGCCCCGTTGATGACAAACTTGGCTCTGTTACTTACTCTGGCTAATTAAATATGAGCAGAACTTGTGTGTACCATTTAAAGCAAAACTTTTTAAAGCCATCTCATAATGTCTTTTCTCTCTGCCATAAGACTAGGGATAATCTTGAAAAACAATATTCCTTTACCCTTAGTCTTGCAAATAAAAGGTGGAGAAGAGCCATAGCTGATCTGCAATTGATAAAGTTTGAGCATGAAATAAATTATTGTTATAAGTCAGTGAGATCTGGGCAATGTTTATCACAATGGCATAGTTTAATCTATGTTCTATGATCTAAGTGGCCTCCTAGCACTTAGTCTAAACTTATGTATCTTTATGTTTACTTCCAAGAAAATTCATAGCTCTCAGACTTGGAGACCCTAATCCTAAAGGTACTAAGAGTGGCTGTCTCACTCATATGAATGGTAATATCTGTAGCATTGGAGAGTTCTTCATAAGTTTCCTGCTTTAGGAATGAAGAGTATATGCAGCTAATGACTTATGGGATACATCACAAGATCCTGTGCCAACAAATTATTTTCTTTCATGTATTCTAAGTCAGTTTTCCCAATAGAGATGACGGGAGCATTCCTAACCCTACTTTGTTAAGGTCTGGCAGCAGAGGGAGAGATTTGAGGTATCAGAAATAGAAACTAGAATGTGAATGGTTCAGTGGAGTAAGACTGAGTTGGAATGAGACTCAACATTTTCTAGGAATGATGAATCCTGTGGACAGAACATAATTACAGAATTGGGCACTCAATGAAGTAGGATTTCAGCAGGGACTGGAATTTTGAAGGGTAGGACAGGAATAAAAAATAAGCATACCAAATAAATTTGCTATGTTCCCATTATTGGTCAACATCCAAGGAAGTTTCAATGAAATAAAATGCAGTCCCAAATCTGGAGGTGTTCATAATTTCCTTGTGAGAATATCTAAATCAAACTGTTGAAAATATATTATTTAAAAAAAGAACAGAAACGTGGATCTTGCAAAAGTGGAAAGGAGATCAGTAGAGAAGAAGTGGGTATCAAGAAGTATAGACAAGGGGAGGGAAAGGGGAAGAACTAGAGATTGAAATTGACCAAAATATGCACAGTGCTTGTATGAATATGTCACAATGCAGTCCAAGTTTGCATATAACTATAATGCATCAATTAAAAATAAACAGAAGTAAGTTCAATAGAGTAGAGAAGAGGGATCCTGGGGAAAAAGAATAGGAGGGAAAAGGTAGTACTGGGGATTGAAGTGGAGAAACTATGTTATATGCATTTATGAATAGATCAGAATGAATCTTATTAGATATAACTATAATGAACTAAAAATAAAAACAATGTATTATTAAACTATAATATACATAGAGAAATGCTTATATCATGACTGTAGGCTAAAGATTTTTCACAAGTTCAGTATTGCTCTGATTTGACTGAGCATCAGAAGAAAAACAGAACATCACTTGAACCCCAGAAATTGTCTTCATGAGTCTTTCTAATTTCTTTCCAGAGACAACCATTATCTTGGCTTCTAATGGCATAAATTAGTTTGGTTGTTTTCAAACTGAATATAAATGAAATATCATACTGTATACTCTTCTGCATTTGGCTTCTTTTGTTCAATGTTGTGTTCATAAGCATCATCTACATTATTCAAAGTAGGTATACAGTGTTTATTCTCATTGTGTCCTGTCGTGTAAAGATGCTGTGCTTTTTATTTAGTCCACTCGATATGTATTTCGTAGTTTTCTGTTTGGGCTGCCATGAATAGAGTTGATCTGAGAATTCTAGTACATGCACGATGACATGTTATATAAATGTTTAGGATTGTCGTTGATGGGCCATAGGTGTTGGTGGGAATAGTGTTGAGTCCTGCCTTGGAAAGAATTGTAAGTCCACATCTGAGCTTAGTAAAAATGATTGGATAAATTGGTGATTTATGTCTTCTTTGGGCAAGGGACAGTAAGGCAATGATGACACACAGGCCAACTATTTGGTATCCCCAGTAATGGACAACAGTAGAATTAGTTCATCATATAAATGATTCAAAGCATAAAGTTAAACAATGAGATAGAGGAAGCACCACTGGAAGTCTTGGAGCAAGGAACACAGAAAAGACAAGAAATGTATTCCTAAGAACCTTTCCAGGATTTAGATTCTGTCTTTCTCACTTCTCACTTAGTTCTTTCTTCTCTTTCAATAAACGCTGTTGAGCTGTGTGGTTGCTTTGTCAAGGACTGAGACCTGTTTGCTACTGTACCCCATGCTTCACCAAGTAACTACAGGACATATTTAAAGAGATTATTAAAGCAAGCAAATGGGATAAAGACAATCTCTTGTTCTCATGGGAGAAGTTGAAGAGGCAAGGTGTAAATTTTAAACTAAAAAGTACCAATGATAAAAATAAAGAATAATTAATAACAATAGAGGAAACAAGGAAAAACAAAATTCGCCCTTTAAAATGTTCAACATAATTGGCAAACCGACCAAGGGAAAAAAAAAGAAAAATCAAAATATTAAAATCAGGAATGAAAGAAGGAATATGACTACCAAACTTAAAGAAATAAAAAGAATTCTAAGAATAATAAATAATAAATTACCCACGAGTTAAACAATTAGATGAAAGAGAAAATTTCAAGAGACATGAATCGTCAAAACCAATTCAAGAAGAAATAAGAAATATAACTAGACCTACAAAAAGTGAAGATTTGACTAGTAATTAAAAACATCCCCCAAAGAAAAGTCTAGGCTCAGACTTACTTTACTGTTGAGTTATAACAAACATTTAAAAAACAAATTCAATCATTCACAAACTCTTCCAAAATAGAAGAATCATTTTATGAGGCTTGATAACTAAAATCAAGCAAAACTATCATAAGAAAATAAAACTGTAGAACAACCAGAAAATCAAATCCAGCATCATTACAGAGGATTATGCACTATGATTTATCCCAGGAATGCAAGGATGGTCAAGATGCAAAATACATGCAATGCAATACACTATAGGGGAGAAGATTAAAATCTTGTGGTCAATTCAATAAATGCAGAAAAAGCATTTAACAAAATCCTTCATTGTAGGAACATTTAACAAAGTACAAACATAAGAGAACCTCCTCAATATAATAAATAGTAACTATACAAAACCTACTTCAGATCAAGAACAAAATAAGACATCTGTTCTCAGCACCTTAATTTGGCATTTTTCTGGATGTTCCAGCCACAGTAATCAGAAAAAAGGGATATACATTGGATAGGAAAAAGTAAAATTATCAATATTTGTAGATGATATGATCTTATACACATATAGAAAATCCTATGATTTCACCAAAAAAAAAAAAAAGCCTATTAGAACTAATTTCAGCAAGGTAATAAGAAACTACGTCATTACACTAAAATCAGTTGTACTACTATATATAAGCAACAAGCAATTCAAAAATAAAAATTAAGAAAACAATTCCATTTATAATAACAAAAAAGAAAAATACTTAGAAATACATTAAGGAAAGATATATTCTTGAAATTACCAGACTTATAAAATGAACCGAATAAATTGAAGGATCCTATGTTTACAGATTAGAAGACCTAATAGTGGTAAGATAAAGATCCTCAGATTCAATATGATCTCAGTCAAAATCTCATCTTTCTTTTTGGCAATCTGATTCCAAAGTTCATATGGAAATTCAAGAGCCCTGAAATAGTCAAACTGGAAAGAGAAGAATGAAGTTGGAGGACTTGTACTTTCTGATGTCAAAACTTTTCAGCAGCTGCAGTAACCAGGACAATGTAGTACTAGCAGGAAGATGGATATATGGATTAATGGGACAGAACTGAGTCCAGAAATAAGACTTCCTGTTTTAATTGATTTTCAACAAGGGTGTCAAGGTAACCCAAACAACAGTCTTTTCAATAAATGGTATTGGGACAACCAAATTTCTCCATATGAAAGCCTAAAGTTGGCTGCCAATCTAACTAGGTGTTTTACTTTGGTACCCATAAGAGATTAGTTCCAGGACATCCTGCAGATACCACCATCTATGGATGCTCAAGTCGCTTATGTAAAATATTGTATAGCATTTGCATATAACCTACACACATCCCCCATAAACTTTAGATTATCTCTAGATTATTCAAAATGCCTAACATAATGTAAACTCTATGTAAGTGATTGTCCCACTGTATTGTGTAGAGAATAATGACAAGAAAAATGTCCTTATATGTTCAGTAGAGTAGTAATTTTCTCAAATAATTCTGATAAAATTGGTTGTATCTGAGGATATGAAACCTGGAGACACAGAGTGCTAAATGTTCATAAAAATGAGCACAAAATTTGTCATAGACCTAAATTTTAGAGTTAAAACCATAAAACCCTTAGAAAAAAATAAAAGAATAACTCCATAACCTTGGATTGGATCATATATGTCACCAAAGTTATAAGCAACAAAAGAAAACAGATATATTGAATTTTATCAAAATTTAAAAACTTCTGTGCTACAAATGATACAATCAAGAAAGTAAAATGACAACCCACAGAAGAGAAAGTGTTTACAACTCACATATCTGGTAAAGGACTACTATCCAGAATGCATACAGAACTCTTGACTGCCAGCAAATGGATGGAACTGTAGACTATCAGGCTAAGTGAAATAAGGCAATCCCCCAAAGCCAAAGGCCAAATGTTCTCTCTGATGTGTAGATGCTAAAACACAAGGGGGTGGAGGGAGAGTAGAAGTTCATTTTGTTAGACAAAGGGAAATGAAGGGAAGGGAGAAGGATAGGAATAGGAAAGACAGTAGAATGAATTGGACATAACTTCTGTATGTTCTTATACACCTGACCAGTATAACTCCATGTACCACCAAAGAATGGGAAGTTATACTCCATGTACATATGTCAAATATATTCTACTTTCATGTATATCTAAAAACAATTTTTTAAAAAAAGAAAGAACTCTTGAGGCTGAGATTGAATGTATTCAGTAGTAGATCACATGCTTAACCTGCAGGAGGTCCTGGGTTCTGTATTCAGTTCCCCACCAACCTCCCACCCGTGGACCAGAAGAAACTCTCATAGCTCAAAAAAGAAGCACACAAACAAAACCTCTCAGTTAAAAATAATAATAATAATAATAATTGATTTGAATAAGCAGCTCCCCAAAGAAGATATGCAGATGACCAATGAGCACATTCCATGGGGGGACAAAAAAGACCAACATCATTAGCCATTAGGTGAGGGCAAATGAAAGACATAGTGAGATTTCACACTTACTATGATAAGCATGATTATAAACAAAGATGATAGATAATAACTAGTGTTAAAGGGATGTGTTAAATTTGGAATCTTCACACATTGATGGTGGGACTATGAAATGGACAAAGCAGTTCCTTAAAATGTATAGATCTACCAAAGGTGCCCGCAACTCTACCCAAAAAATAACTGAGAACTTATTATCACACAAAAACACTTGAATGTTCATTCAGCTTTATTCATAATGGTATAAAAGTGGAAAAATCAACTGATGAATAATAGATAAATAGAAGTGAAAGGCCTAGATGATGGAATATTATCTGACCATAAAAAAAAAATGAAGTACCCATACATGCTATAGCATGGATGAACTTTGAAGACATCTGCTAAATGAAAAAAGTCATGGACCAAAGACCATATGATTCAATTTATGTGATATGTCCTAGAAAAATCAAATACATGGAGACCGAAGAGACATTAGTTGTTCCCTGGCACTAGGGTAGTGCTTAGGAGGGAAATGAGGACTAACTGCTACTGGATCAGTTTTTTTGGGGGGTAAGACACTAAACTCAAATCATGGAAATGTTTGCACAGCGCTCCAAATATCTTAAAACCATTGAATTAAGCAATGAATGAGCAAGATTTATGGCATGTGAATCATATATCTCAATAATTATGTTTTTTAAAAGTAAAGCATAATGATGAGGAGGGTGACTGAAGAAGAAGCCCATGCAGGGGAGAAGGTGCCCTCACAGATAAGGTGCAATTAAGCACATTTTGTGTTGGAAGCAGTTTACTTGACTTAACAGGGATCGCCTGGCTTCTAATTGCCACTATTAAAGGTGAGGTCTTGGGGTTGGGGTTGTGGCTCAGTGGCAGAGCACTTGCCTAGCACGTGTGAGGCACTGGGTTCCATTCTCAGCACCACATATGAATGAATGAATAAAATAAAGGTCTGTTAACGTCTAAAAAATATTTTTTAAAAAAGTGAGGTCTTTGGTAAAAAGAGGCAAAAAGCACTGAAGAAAACATAGGGATTTGTTTATTGAATGCAAATTTAAATAATCTTTATACTCTACCTGAGAATTCAGAAAGTTTTCAAGAATTATTAAATTTTTACAGATTTCTTAAGAAACCAGTTTGTCACCCAAGTCTGGTAAGGTTGCCTTTCTCCAGATGGCTGGAAGCCACGGGGATGGTCTGATTCTGTGGTCTTCAAAAAGGCCCTTCACTTCCCATCACCACCTTCCATTTCGCAGGAGCTACCTGCTGTGCCTGGCTCCATGCAGGGTCTCTTTATATCAGCCAGACCCAAACAGCTTTCAGTCTGGATAGACTTGGCTACACTTGCATCCTGATTGGAGCAAAACCGTGGAGAACCAGGAAAAAGTCCTCCTTATGGGCCTGCAATTCCAGAGGATGCTGAAGTTGAAGGCAACAGGATGAAAGCGTCATGGCTCCATGCTACCCTCAGGAGAAACCCTCTCCCAACACCATCCCCCCACCCTCTCATTTATTTTTCCCCCTTTCATTTTTGGCCTGAGATGCCTTGTTAATTTTTAAAGATTAACAGGCCATTTAGCAGGAAAAAAGCATGACACAGGTTGCAGATGAATAAATTAATGCCCAGAACTTCACACTACGATGGAAATCAAAGCTGTCTGCTTTCTTGCTTAAAGTATCTGTGAGTACTGGGCAAGAGGAAATTGGTATCTCATTAAAAAAATGAGAAAGTGAGGCAGAGAGGAAGCTGAAAGCTCGTTAAAAGTGGTGGAAAAGCCGTCTTAATTATGCTTTTCCACTTGCTAACAAGAGGACATTTGTTATGAGTTCAGGACACTTTATCCCAAGCAAAACAAACAGAGTTAATGACATTATTTTTGTCTTTTTAACCAGTGGTGGCTCTGGAGTCTTGTTTCAAAATAAAGGTTTCACTGCGGGAAGTCAATTAGACCAGAGAATGCTGGCACATGGGCAGCCGCTTTCACTTTCTAAGATTGATTTGAGAGCTGCTACCCAACCTTTCACCTTGCCCCAGTGTAAGGGGAAGGTAGGCAAGGGATCCTTATTAGCACAAGAATCTGTGGTCTGGAGAGGCCCTTGAAGGCCATGCTGAACCATTTGGTCAGAAGCAGTTACTGAAAGTCTCCTGCTCCTGCAAATCATGAGTTCTATCTTCTGGGGAAAATGGGATGCTAAAGACTTCACGGTGGTTGTGGTCAAGAAATAAGATGCTTCATGACAAAACATCTAGTCATGAGCTAAGGGCTTCAAGGAGTTTTAATAATACCGGCTGTCTTCTCAGGGGCTCATGAGGCTGAGACAGGAGGATCATAGTTCAAAGCCAGCCTCAGCAAAAGCAAGGTGCTAAACAACTCAGTGAGACATTGTCTTTAAATAAAATACAGAAGAGGGGTGGGGATGTAACCCAGTGGTCGAGTGCCCCTGAGTTCAATCTCCGGCACCACCCCCCCAAATAATAATAATATGGACTGTCACTTGACTGATGCTTACTGAGTCTAGTACATTATCTTAATTTTTACAATGACCATCTGTAATGCAATGGTCTCCCTCTCTGAGAGTAAAAAAGAGAGAGAGAGAGAACATGATTTTGTACAAGGCTAAGCAATAAATGAGAGCAGAAAATCTGAATCAAAGTCTGTTTCACAACTTCTTAGTCAAAGTCATGGATAAAATACAGTCTGTGGCTTCAAGACCTGTAGTGGAATAGAAACACACTTCAATAATGAAGTAGGAGATGATTGATGGCCAAAAGGATATGCTGTGCTAAGGGAATTTGGAGAAAAGGGATTACTTCTGGTGGGGGAATTATGCCCTCAGGCAGTAGCATAATGTCCAGAAATATATACTTAAGAATTGGTTCAAAACCCAGAACTCTTTGCTTCTAAACTCTATGCTGGACACATTATTCCATCTGAGTTACCTTCAACTGTAATAAGAAGACTGAGACACTACTTCCCTTTTAGTTTAATATAATTCTTGAGAAAAATAATGTCTATAAAACACTCAGTGCCTGTTGAATTGCTTTTTAGAAATCAGGGTATATTTCACATAAGAGATAGTAAATTAATAGGGTTTTGAAGAACAATGATAGGATTTCAGCAGAGCCATCTAGATTTGAAAGTATGTGTAAAAAAATCTCTAATAGTAGAAACACTAAATTCAGTGCAACAAAATTGCTCTTTTACCTAATGAATTGATTTAAAAATCCATTGTACCCCCACACCGCACTGACCCCAATAAGGGCACAGTGAAATGTAGCCTTCGAATCACCTCTTTAAAAACTCTCTGTTTGCCCTGATAGGGAGAATCACAACCTCTGGGACAGGAATCCCCATGTTTCTCCTCAGCGAGCAAAGCACTAAAACATCTTTTTCCTTTAAAAAAAAATAAATAAGTAAATAAATAAATAAATAAATAAGTATCTCTTGGAAATATAACAGTTTCTAAGTATGTCAAGTGTAAGAACTGCCTTCATATTCAATAATCAGTATTGAACCTAACTATATTATTTATTACATATTATATCAGACTAACCTTCCTGCCAATAATAGGTATAACCTGTATTAGAATAACCTTGTAGTATATTGTATCAGATTAATCTTCCTGCTAATAACAATTGCAAACTCTGAATTAAATACAAAAAAACAACTTTGTGAAGCACTGAAGAGTAACTAAAGGCCAATGATTGCATTGATGGAACCCAACAATCTTGTCAAGTTGAAAAGATAGAAAGCAAAGTTCAAGAATGCTAAGTAATTAGTGTTTGGGGAAGAATAGTCAAGAAGATATATCACTGCGAAACAAGAAACTAGAAATCTTCACAGGGATTCCCTTGGGTATGTGACTAAATATCAATCTGCTTGCATAGACTGAAATACCCCAAAGCTACTTAAGAAACTGTAAAATGAACAGGACTCCCAGGACTCCATTTGGGATGACAATCACATGAGACCCACCCAGGTGTTGTTGAGACGCTTCAGTGAATATATGGAGCTTTCAGTAGAGATGACAGAAAGAAAGGCAATGCCTTCTTTGGGACTAAATTGTCCTAGAACAAAGGCCACTCCAAATAATCTTTTTTTAAAAATTTGTTCTAAATAGTTACACATGACAGTAGAGTGCATTTTCACACATCATACATGAACAGAATGTAAACTTCTCATTCTTCTGATTGTACATGATGTGGAATTACACCAGTCCTGTAATCTTATATGCACATAGGGTTGTAATTTCTGATTAATTCTACTATCCTTCCTACCACTATACCCGCTCCCCTCCCTTCACTCGCTTCTGTCTAATCCAAATACTTCTATTCTTCCATAGTGCCCAACCCCTTTAGTGTGAATTAGCATCCACATAACAGAGAAAACATTGGGCCCTTGATTCTCTGGGATCGGCTTATTTCGCTTAGCTTGATATTCTCCAGCTCTATCCGTTTACTGGCAACGAACCATCACTCTTTGGCATGATTCTATACTTAGAAGATCCAAAAAATTCCACCAGAAAACTTCTAGAACTAATAAATGAATTCAGCAAAGTAGCAGGATATGAAAATCAACACCATAAATCAAACAAGTTCCAAATCATCTCTAAAAGATCTTTAAACCAGGGCTGAGAGTATAGCTTAGTTGGTAGAGTACTAGCCTTGCAAGCTAAGGTCCTGGGTTCAATCCCCAGCACCACCAAAAAAAACCCCCAAAATCTTTGAATCAAAGCTTGAAAGGATCATATTAACTTCTCATGATTTATTTAATTTTTATCATATGTATAGTATGTCCTTTTTCATCTAACTAATGTTTACTTGTGTTTTCTCTCTGTTTTCTTGATCAATCTCACTGATCTGCCTGGTCTCTCAGGCATTTGTAATTTGTTAATATTTTAAGAGAATCAGCTATGGTTTCATTTATTTATGGTTCCTTCTGTCTTCTATCCCATTGACTTACATTCTTTATTACCTTTTCACCTATTTTTGGTATTTTTCTGTCACATCTTCTTTTTAAGTTATGTTAGCACATCACTTTTTTTTATTTTCTAATACGAGCATTAGTATTAAAGCTATTAATCTTCCTTTGATGGTGGTTAGAGTATGAGGCCTGTTTGGTACTCATTCTCGGAGATTATTAAAACTGACTTAATAGACAAGTACATGGTCAGTTTTTAAAAGTATTCTGTTTGCTTACAAAACAAATCAATTTTAATTTGTATTCAAATCCAACAATATTAACTATTAATCTAGGGTGAGTAAATAATGAGGTGGGCACCCATGATTTTAAGACTCAGTTGTTAAATCAGTCAATGTTACTTGATGCCAACAAATGTGATCCTTAGTAAGTCAGAGAGGTTGTAAGGAAATAAAGACTCAGGCACCCTTCCCTGGTGGTTCCTCAACAGGGTAATGAAAGAGTGGAAGTTTGTGGTACAGATAGTAGAGATAAAATTAAATTAGACTCCTTGTCTCTAGCATTATTCTGAAGTCTGACCTTCAAGTAACATTAAAATCAGTGCTTATCTGTTCTTGCTAAAAGAAGATTCCTCTGATAATTTACACACCCAAACTGCCAACAACCCTTCAGTACACCTAGATCCTGATGACAGCAATCAACATTCTCCATCAGCACCCATGTTTTACTTACAACTGTTTTTGTCTGAAATTTCCTAAGTTCAAGAGTCAGAAGAGCCCCTTCTTCACAGGCCCCATCTTTTCCTCTCAATTCCCTTCCTCTTTTATCTGGAATAACTTTCACTTAATGATTAGTGACTTTATTCAATCTATCAGCACTGGTCAGAATCACATCAGTCTCTTGGGCATTCAGCAAAATCTGACCTGAAGGAAAAACAACCAACCAAAGGAAATTTGCAGTCTGAAGAGCAGAGGAGGAGGCCAAAAGAATGGGGCAAAGGACAAGGCAAAGGCTGAGGCTGAGCCACAAGAAAATATCTGGAAGAAGAAATTTCAGATCAGTTCGAAGTTGTAGTTGGAAGATGAAATGGAACTTTTAACATCAAATGGTACGTGAGTCAGTGTTAGATTTCAAAGAAACTGTCTGTTCATTCCAAAGACATCACATTCTTGGTTTTATACCTTTTCTTTGCCCTTAAAGTTTTTCTACCCTTGGCCCAGGATTCATTTGTGCTTCTTTTTCTTGAGCATATTTTTTCAAATTAGGGATTAAATAATACCTCCAGACACATGGACTTGGAAGTCCAGGGGTGGACAGAAGTCTCAGTGCATTATGGGAATAACTAGGGCTCTCCCATCACTTGTGGAACTAAGGGCTGGAAAAATCAACAAGATGTGATTTCTTTCCCAGGTTGGCAACCAGGCTGTTCTCTTGAGGTTCCTAGGAGGTGGAGGAAAATGAAGGTCAGCTTATCAAGCAGACTCCATTCAGTTTGCACTCAGCTTTTCAAATGGCCTAGCAAATAGAGAGCCATATGGGATATAGAGAAGGAGAAACTTGGCTTTCCTCTCCTTGGGGTTCTAAGTTCACTGAAGGTGTGATCAATATGCTCTTTCTAATGGTTCTGTCACCTAAGAGGACTGGATTGTGTGCATGTTCCTCTCTCTGAGTACCAAAGTATTCACCGTCATAGACAGACTTGAGTGAAGATCTCAAAGTCACTACCTTCAGAATACTATCCTGTATTTTTGGCATAAATACTGTTGAATTTTTGGATCTTGAAAGTCCCCAAAGGTCCATGGAACTATTGGGAGGTGCTGGAATCATTAAGGAATGGGATCTAGTGAAAAGAAGTTAAGTCATTGGAGGTATGCCCTTGAAGGAAACACTGGGACCCTGGCTGCCTTCTATCTCTCTCTTTGCTTTCCTGTAACCATGGAGTGAACAGGACTTCTCTGCCATGCACTCGGCACCATGATGTACTTGCCTAACCACAAGTCCAAAGGCAAAGTATTAGATAAAAACCAAATGCATTAATAATTGCATGAAGTGCAAACCAGACTGAATATTTCCTATAAAATATTGTGATTATTAGATTAATGTCTAAACATCAAACTATATATTCTTTATAAAGCATATCATCACAATGATAATAGAGAAGAGGTAATAATAAAAGAATAGAAAATAAAAATATGTAAGCTCTAAAGTGAAAGATTACAAATTATTATATTACCATGTAGGTTTTGTTTGCAAGGTAAGAAGAATCAGTAGGAAAAAAAGAGGTATATTTGATAATAAAGGGCCAATTTTCCAGGCATGGTGGTGCACAACTATAATCCCAGCAATAGAGAGGTTCAGGCAGGAGAATCACAAGTTCAAAGCCAACCTCAGCAATTTAGCAAGGCCCTAAGCAATTAGCAAGACCCTGTCTCAAAATAAAAAATAAAATTTAAAAAGGGGGGGGCTAAAGATGTGGCTCAGTGAGTAAGCACCCTGGGTTTAATCCCTGGTACCAAAAAAAAAATACAGGGACAATTCATCCAGAACACACTCCCACACAAATGTGTGTATGTATATATATACACATATGTATATATGTATAAGATATGTATCTTGAGTGCTCTCTCTCTTCCCCCTCTCTATATATGTATTTTCCATGTATACTATATATTATTATATATTATATATGTATCATATATATGTATATTTGTATGTGCCTAAATTTCATAGTATCAAAAATATAAGTCAAATATTTCTTAGAAAAAAGAAAAATAGTAGAGCACATAATTAAGTGGTAGATTGTTCACATGTTTTAAAAAGTATAGCTAGCATCCACTGGAATGCACATATCTTAAATTATGAGTTCAAACATTGGCAGATGCTTTTACCCATGTTACCCACTCTCCACCAGAAGATGCAATGATGCAATGTTTTAATCACCCTAGAAAGTTCCTTCCTTTCAATTCTGACTTGTAAGAGGCAGTCACTGTTCTGATTTCTTTTACCATGTATTAGTTTGGCCTTTTTAAAAGTTGTATACAAAATGGAATCATACAGTAGTGCTCTCTGACTTCTTTCTTATAGTCTAGAGGTTTTGAGATTTAGCCCTTTTTTTGTATCATGTTGTATGTTTCTTGTGTTTTATTGCTGAGTAGTATTTCACTGCATGAATATAACATTGTTTGCTTACACATCCTCCTGTTGATAGACATTTGGGCTGTTTCCAATTGGCTACCAGGAATAAAGCTGCCATGACATGCTCATACAAGAGGTTTTGTGGTCATGTGTTTTTATTTCATTTGTGTAAATACCTAGAAGTGGAATTGCTGAGTCTTAAGGTAGGTGTGTATTTAGCTTACATAAGAAACTGCCCTACCTTTTCCAAAGAGACTGTACCATTGTTCCATTGCCTTGGGCAATGTGTAAGTGTTCTCTTTCTACAAGCATTTCAATATTCGATGCTGTAAATCTTTTCCATTTTACCTATTCTCTGGCTTTGTAGTGATATTGATTTCAATTTACATTTCCCTTCTGACTAATGAGTAATTTTTACATACTCACTGGCCATTTCTACATCTCCTTTTGTGAAGTGCCTATTCAATATTTTAAATACATGTTAATGAAGTTGCTTGTCCCTTTGGGAGAAATATTTCAAACTTTTATTAACAGACCAGGAAAGATTAATTGATTTCAGTTTATTGTGCTCTCATCCTGTGATCTTGATAAATTTATTTATTAATTCTGGTGGCTTTGCTACATTTTGTAAGGTTTTAAGTATGTTTTAATGAAGTAGATTGGTCTTTAATATTTTGTTTGGTATGAAGAAAGGGTAAGGTTGACTGGATTGAATAATTGACTTAATTGAATGAATAATGAATGAATTGTATTCCATCTTCCCTACTTTATGAAAATGTTTGGTAATATTGTACTGTGCCTTAGATAAATGTTGTCAGAAGTCATCAGTTAAATTTTTTAAGTGTGTATTAGAGACATTTAATTACTAATGCAATTTTTAGTAGTTATAAGTCTAATTAGCTTTTCTATTTCTTCTTGTTTTGGTTTTGATAATTTGTATTTCAAATACTTTTCCTTTTCCCCTAGGTTGTCAATCATATTAGCATAGACTTATTCATAACATTGTTTTATCATCACTTTTATGCCCTTCATTCCATTACTAATATAAGTAATCTGTATCTTCTTCTTCCTTTAATTTCATGATCAATCTGACCAAAATTTTGTTAATTTTATTGATCTTTAAAAATAGGTTTTGTTGTTGTTGTTTTAGTTGTTAGCAATGGTTATCTCCATTGTTTGCCTGTTTTTATATTACATCTGTCCTTTATTATCTTTTATATTCCCTTCTTTCTATTTCTACCTGGTTAAATTTGCTTTTTAAAAATTTTCCTTTTTTTGGGTACAGTGGTGCATGCCTGTAATCCCCATGTCTCTGGAGACCAAGGCAGGAGGATTATGGTTACAAAGCCAATCTCACTCAGCAAGTTAAAGCAAGGAGCTAAACAACTCAGCAAGACCTTGTCTCTAGATAAAATATAAAATAGTGCTGGGGATGTGGTTCAGTGGCTAAGCACCCCTGTTTTCACTCCCTAGTACATAAAAAGTGTTTTATTGTTTATTTTTAAATTTTTCTCTTTAGATATACATGACAGTAGAGTGTATTTTGACATTTTAAATATATGGAGCATAACAGTCTAATAAGGATACCATTCTTGTGGTTGTACATGATGTGGAACTTCACTAGTCATGTATTCATATATAAGGATAGGAAAGTTATGTCCAATTCATTCTGCTGTCTTTCCTCATCCCCCCCCTTCCCTTCATTTCCCTTTGTTTAATCCAACAAATTAATCTTCCCCTCTTTACCTTCCCTTGTTGTGGGTTAGCCTCCATGTATCAGAGAGAACATTCAGCCTTTGATCTTTTGGGACTGGCTTATTTCACTTAGCATGATAGTCTTCAGTTCCATCAATTTACCATCAAGTGCCATAATTTCATTCTTCTTTATGACTGAGTAATATTCCATTGTGTATATACCACATTTCAATTATCCATTCATCTGTGAAAGTGTACCTCGTTTGGTTCCATAGCTTGACTATTGTGAATTGAGCTGCTATAAACACTGATATGGCTGCATCAATGTAGTATGCTTATTTTAAATCTTTTGGGTATATATCAAGGTGTGGGATAACAGAATCAGTCCAAGTTTTCTGAAGAAGCCCATACTGCTTTCCATAGTTGTTGCAGCAATGTGCAGTCCCACCAGGAATGTGTAAGTGCACCTTTTCCCCCACATCTTTGCCAACATTTATTGTTACCTGTATTCTTGATAACTACCATTCTAGCTGAAGTGAGATGGAATTTCAGTATAGAAAAAACTTGCTTTTTAAGCAAGAAATGTAGATAACTTATTGTAAACTTTTTTCTCCTTTTTAAAAATATAAGTTGTTAAAGCTGTAGAAATTTGCCTTTAACCACTGTTTTAGTTGCTTTGCACAAGTTTTGGTATGTTATATTTTAATTGTCCTTCAGATTAAAATATATTTGTTTCCTTCATTCTTATTTCTTTTACTCATAGACAATCAAGAAATTTGTTGCTTAATATTTGGCCATTTTCCAAAGAATTTTATTCTTGATGGGTGCTTGAAGTTGCAATGTTGATTGTTGATAGATGTTGATTTGTATTTTGATATCATTATTGTCAGAAAATATGCTCTTCATCTGTTTTGAATTTACTGAAATTTGGCCAAGCATGGAGACAAAATCAGTTAACAGTCCATGATCACTTTAAAACAATGTGGTTTTTTTTCTATGTTGTGTTCTAATATTCTATTAACATCAAGTCATTTATAATAAGGTTTAAATCTTCCATATCCTTATTGAATTTTGATTTCTTAATCATTATTCCTAGAAAACAGAATTAAAATTATGAGCTCTAATTGTGAATTTGGCTATTTCATTCATGGGTCTATCAATTTTTTTTAATGCCAGAATATTTTATTGTTTTTCTGTAATCATCCAATTACGTTTCAAAGAAATTAAAAAATACAAATATAAAGTTATTTTAGACTTATCTAAATGTTTGCCATTTGAGAAATTTTTATTTTGAATAGATCTGAGTTTCCATTTAATATCATTTGCTTACCCTAAATAACTTCCTTTTAATAGCTCTTGTACTATTAGTAGCAGCATAGAACTGTTGGCCACAAATTCTCTCAGCATTTACTCTTGAGTATGTCTCACTTGACATACTTGAGTTTGTTCCACTTTAATTTTTGAAGGATATGTTCACTGGATATAGAATTCTGAGTTTTCAACCATTTCAGGCTTGTCTTTCTATTGTCCTTTGACTTTCATTGTTTCTTCTAAACAATAAAATGCTTCTTTTGGCAGTCATTCATTTTACTGTTTTGTTGTTGTTGTTGTTGTTGTTGTTGTTGTTCATTTGTTTATTTACTTTTGGTCTGTTAGGTTTTTAAAAAAAATTTTTAGATGGTGATAGACCTTTATTTTATTCATTTATTTATATGTGGTGCTGAGAATCAGATCCAGTGCTTCACACAGGCTAGGCAAGTGCTCTATCACTGAGCCACAACCCCAGCCCCTGTCTGTTCATTTTTAAAGTACCCTTTGGAGAGGGGATACATTTACTATTTTCCTTTTTATTTTTAGATTTTTGACAGTGATACATACGTATGGTTTTATTGCATGTCTCTGCTTGGGAACAATTTTAACTCTTATATTTGTGTCTTATAATTCTCATCGAATTTGGAAAACATTCAAGCACATTTACTTCTATGTTTTTTTCCCAATCTCTCCTCTTCTCCAGTCTAATTAAATGTATGTCAAACCACATGAAATTTCCTTGTAGGTAAACACAGTTCTATTTAGTCTTTTTCACAGTGATTTTTTTCTTTGTGCTTCATATGTCTTTGAATTCATCAAATTCTTCTGTGGTGTGTGTTCTATTAAGTCTATCCAGTAAATTTTTAACATAAGGTATTATATTTTTGGATCTATAATTAACTTATGTTTTCTTTTCTCTATTAAAATCCATCATTTGTGGCTTCATTACTTTCATGTTTCCTTTAAGGAATTCAAACATCCTTGAACATAACTCAAATGACTGTTATAAAAAAACTCTGAGGCACATTTCCAGGATTGTGTTTATTCGCTAATTTTTCTTCTAGTTACAAATAACATTTTCTTGTTTTTGACAGATTTTAATCTGACAGTTGTTAGGTTGTTTATAGATTAGCTTAATTATTTTGCATAAGATTTTACTTTGAAATATATAAAACAATTACTGAGAATAATTAAAGAAAATATGGGTGAATGGACGAATATCATATGCCATGCATCAGAAGACTCCGAATTTTCAAGATGATAGTTCTTTAGTAACGTATTAACAGATTGAATGTAATTCCAATTAGTACTCTATTTTAATGTGAATTTGAAATTTGATTCTAAAATCCATACACAAATACAATAGAAAATTGGGTGACTAGCACTATTAGTTATCAATATCTGTGTTTTATGAAGCTACAACATTTTATGTACTACAATTGAGCTAAAATAGACAAATAAGGCAAAGATTCTCAAAACTAATTACATGTATATGGAAATTTGATTTATGACAAATGTGGATTTACAGAGCAATATGGAAAAGGTGGTCCATACTTAAATGGAAGGCACTTAGATAATTAATAATCCATGTGAAAAAATGTAGCTTGTCCTCCACCTAACTTCTTTGGAAAAGATATTTTAAACCAGACAGAAGGATTAACCAGGGAATAAAGAAGTGATAACTAGGACTATATTAAAATTAAATATATCTGTTTTTCAAGTTACACCATTAAAATAGAGGGAAGCCACAGATAGGAGACTATCTTTGATATGCATATTAACAAAGGAATCATATCTGGAATAAAGAACTCTTACAATTAGTAAAAAATTGCACAATCTATATTTTAAAATTTTAAATGAATATTTCACAAAATAAGATGTCCTAATAGTCAATAAAAAATCTCATCAGACAAGTTTTAAATACAAGTTAAATCCACAATGAGATATCACATTGCATTTGTCAGAATGACTCAAATGTTTGTGTACAGAACAACTGAAAATCTCAGGGAAGAATGAACCATTGGTTTTCTAAAACTGATGCACATATAAAATTACACAATTCCATTCCTGGGTATGTGCCCAACAGTGTTTCCATACATTAAAGACACATATCTGCTATATGCAATAAAATTGACAAAGATCACAAACATGATGCTGAGCCAAAGAAACAATAAAGAATTGTACAGTGTCAATCTAATTATATAAAATATTTTAATAGACAAAACTAATCTAGGGTTGTCTTAGACTGTTTTTTCTGCTATAACAGAAAGATTATTTTTTAAAGCAATAGCAATGTGTTTCTCACAGTAATGGAGGCTGGGAAGTCCAATATCAAGATGCTGGCAGGCTTTGTGTTTGGTGAGAAGAGAGAACCCTTCTTGATTGCTGCATTTTCCACATATCTAGAGTTTGGGGGGTGGGTTCTTTTGTTTTGTTTTGTTTTGTTTTGGGTGTGTGGTGGTTCTGGGGATTGAACCAGGGCCTTGAGCATGCGAGGCAAGTGCTTTACTATTGAGCTATACCCCTGGCCTGGGGTATCCTTCATAAGGGCACAAATCCCATTCGTGAGGACTCCACCCTTCAATAACCTTCCAAAAGCCCTAACTACTAATTCCAGTAACTGGGGATTAGACTTCTTTGTAAGAATTTGGGAAAGATAAAAACATTCAGTCTACAGCAATGGTGTTAGAATTTAGGATAGCAGTTTCTCTTAGGGGAGGAAATAGTCATGAGAAAACTTTCTGGGCATAGGGAGGGAAATCTTTGATTGACATTAAATTCTGTATGTATGTTACAATACACTTTTATGTATGTCGCTTATAGGTAAATAGAAAATTTAAAGTTTCAAGTAATTAAAGCAAGAAGTTAAATAAGATGTGATTTGATTCTGCTATGCTTTGCTAGTAAACCAACACTACTTTGGATATAAGAATTATCAGAGAATCAAAACAATGAGAATATTAAACAAGTATAATGCATAGGGCTTCCCCACACATACAGGTTGATCTGTATTTGTCCTCTTTTTACTTCAATGTGAAAAAGTAGAGACATATTTGATTTATTTACTCATTAAAATTTTCTCAACTTTACATTTCATTTCATCTCTGCATACTCTCTGGTAGGTCCAAATTCAAAATATTTTCTCTGTTTTTTAGATTAAGATGCATATGGAATTTTCTTTTAATGCTGAAAAATATCCAGGCAGAAGATTCTTCTTACCCTAACCCTGCCCCCAACCCACACCACATGTTCAGAAGGGCCAGCTGAAATTTGGTGCTGAATGTAGAGAGAGAATGTGAATGAAATGGAGAGAAAGGAAATCTGCCTTTGGTAATTACACATATGGATAATTGAAATATTTGAGGAACAGTAGTCTAATAAATGCTGTCTATTTCGACTTTCCTTCACGAGTTTCCATAGCATCATAAACCCCTTTAAAAACTGAGCTCAAAATTAATTTTAAAATGTGTTCAAATTATTTTATTCTGGATGAAATACGAGTACTTTAAAGAAAGTATAATAGAAAGAGTTTCTACAATAATTGAGAATTGACACAAAGAGGGCAAACTTTTTTTAAGAGAAGATGACCATATTAGAGTGAATGACTTTTTTCTTACCTTCTAAGAAGAGAAGGAAACTGAGTATAGACTATGCAATTATTTTCAACTGGGAATTTCTCCTGAGAATTAAGAAAGAAGAAAATGGGCAGACAGAGAAAAAGAACACTAAGGAATCCCAGGGCTGAGCGTGAATGAGACAATGAGACACCTCTTTCCAGGGAACCAAAGTTACCTGTTCTTGGATATTGTAAGAATTTTTTTTTTTTTTTTGACCAGGGATTGAACTCAGGGGCACTCGGCCACTGAGCCACATCCCCAGCCCTATTTTGTATTTTACTTAGAGACAGGGTCTCACTGAGTTGCTTAGGGCCTCACTAAGTTGCTGAGGCTGGCTTTGACCTTGCAATCCTCCTGCCTCAGCCTCCCGAGTCACTGAGATTATAGGCGTGCATCACTATGCCCAGCTTGCAAGGATTTTTGATCCCCGCCCTGTTATTGTTAGGATATGAGGTGTCCCCCAAAAGCCTGTGTATTAATGCAGGAATGGTTGGAGGTGGATTGACTGGATTGTGAAAGCAATAATCTAATAGCTGCAGCCTAATTTGAATGGACTGGGTGGTGACTATAGGCATATGGGGTATGGCTAGAGGAGATGGCTCATTGGGGTGGTGCCCTGGAAGGGTTCATCTCCCCACCTGCTTTCCAGGCACTATGAAGTGGTAGCACTGCTTCACCACACCCTTCCACCATGATGTTCTGCCTCACCTTGGACCCAGAGCCATGGAGTTGGCCAATCATGAACTGAACCTCTGAAACCATGAGCCAGAATAAACTTTAATTTGTTCTTGTCAGCTATTTTGGTCATAGAAATGGAAACCTGCCTAACATGCACCCTCATCTTGAGTTCACTGAAAATTCCTAAGGTACATCACTCTACTGGAGAGCTAGGAAAGGTGTTTTATTCAAGTTTGTTGTTGAAGGTTTGGAATGCCTTGAGGAATAGAGACATTCTGAGTTCTCAGGATTAGTCTCTGAAGGGGCAGAAATTTAGAAGCAGCTATAAATAAACTGGCTTTAGTAAGTGGGAGTCCAGGCTGCTGAATTCACACATAGTCTTCTGGCTCCGTGGCTATTTCATTCGCGCTGCTGTCACACCAGCACCAGGGGTGAATGGGCTGCTGATGAAGTTGCCTAACAGCAGCAGGACCAAATATTTTGTCCATTTGGTTGTGTAGAGACTCCTCCTGGTGGATGCTTTCCAGCGTGTGCTAGCATGACTCAATGATCTTCGTACTTTCACCCTCTCTCTTCTGCCTATCCATATGCCTCTACTTTGAGCCTCTTTGTTTTGCTCTTTCAAACTTTCTCCTTTTAAGCATCTGCTCATTAGATCACTCATCACTGCTTATTAATCTAAATACATTCTAACTTAGTGAATGAATGACTAAGTGCATCATGAAAAGCTTTTTCTATTCAGCAGATTTTCTTGCCGTGGTCTCTCAAAGCATCCTGAAGAAGGCTATCATGTATACCTCAGGTTATCTATCAACCAAGCTTAGCCTCTTCTTTCAGGAATAGGTGGGAGCTGAGAAGTACACTGGTGTACCCATGGGGTTTTTTGATCGTACAGATTGCTTGTGTCTTCTATTGCTTAGTATCTGTCTTAAAATAGATTGCTACATGGTCCACCTACTTTCTCCTTTTTGAATTTGGAAATCTTGATTCCAACCTCCAATTTAAAACAGTCTATTATCTTAGTGTCTGTAACCAACACTTTCCTGGGTGTATTTATTTGGGGTTTTGCCTCTTTTTTTTTCTTTTATTTTCCCTTGGGCTCCTTCTTCAACACCTATTTCTCTTTTCATCTATTAAATTCTGGTGTGTCACCTTTGGCCCATTTGTCCTTTATCCTTCATATCTGCTTTCATGGTTCTTGGATCTGGGGGCTTGCATAGTACATGAGCAGAGCATTAAAAAATAGAGTTTAAACTTTAGCTATGCTATTTATTATCTTTTTGACTTTATGTCAGAGGTTGAACTCCTCAATACCAATTTTCCAGTCTTATGAGTAAGCTGCAAATGGGACAGTGTTTGCAAAAAACAATATGATGTTTTCCACAAAGTAAGAATTCTTTGATTACAACTTTTCATTATATACATGTAATTTCACTACTTTTACGTCTTTAATCATAGTCCAAACCTCTCATTTAAGACTTAATCTTATATTGTTGATTATCTATGTCTCTCTAGTTGATTGGATATCTCCCAGGCTATCAATCATTCAATGCATGTCAATGTTTGAGCTCATGATCTTCCTAAGTATGCTACTTTTATATTCTCTCTCTCTCTCTCTCTCTCTCTCTCTCTCTCTCTCTCTCTCTCTGTCTGTCTCTCAGAAAGGAGACAGTAGTGGAGGTAGAGTTCTAAACTACAAAAAGTTAGGATAATTAGAATCTTCCTCTTAAATTTTATTACAAAATGTTTCAGGCATATTAATTACACAGAACAATGGGCCTCATTTTGGTATATTCACACATGTATACAATAAAATTTGAACAATTTCATTCCCTAATACCTCGTTTCACACCCTCTCCTCCCTCCATACCTTTTCTCTATCCTAATGGTCTCCCTTCTACTTTCATAATATCTTTTTTTTAAAACCTTTCTCCTCTCTAGCTTGCACATATGAGAAGAAAACACGTGATATTTGTCTTTCTGAGTCTAGTTTATTTCATGTAGAATGATGTTCTCCAGTTTCCTCCATTTTCCTGCAAACAAAATAATTCTGGCCGGGCGTGGTGGCGCATGCCTGTAATCCCAGCACTTGGGAGACTGGGGCAGGAGGATCGCGAGTTCAAAGCCAGCCTCAGCAACTTAGTGAGGTGCTAAGCAACTCAGTAAGACCCTGTCTCTAAATAAAATACAAAATAGGGCTGGGGATGTGGCTCAGTGGTGGAGTGCTCCTGGGTTCAATCCCCAGTACCAAAAACAAAACAAAACAAAACAAACAAAAAAAAAATTCTGTTCTTTTTTATGGCTTAATAAAACTCCATTGTGTGTATATGCCACATTTTCTTTACCAATTCATCTGTAGATGAATATGTAGATCATTCTATATCTTAGCTATTATGAATTATACTGTGGTAAACATGGGTATGCACATATCTCTTAAGCACGCTGATTTCAATTCTTTTGGGTAAATACCAAGGACTGGCATAGCTGGATTATATCATAGTTCTATTTTTAGTTTAGTTTTTTTTTTTTAAATAACCTCCATACTGATTTTTATAGTGGCAGTACTGATTTACAGAACAGTTACCAAGCACCTTGAGTGGAGGGATCACAGCAGGTCCTGCACACTCCTGAGACTATGGCCTTCCAAGACTCAATCCACCCATGTAATCATGTGTGTCTGTTTGGGTTCCTGACCCTCTTCAGCTATTCTCCAAAGCCACCAGACTCAAAGGAAATATGGACTGCACTCCATTCTGTATCTTTGACCAAATCACACTGTATAGAATCACATCTACCTGTTTCCCCTGGGACCACCATTGGTGACGTGGTAGGTGCTGGCCAGGACAGTGTGACAGTATTTGCTGTGACCTCTACGGTTCCCACAGCAGCCAGTTCAGGCATGACCTTCACAGGATAGCTCCCTCCTCTAGCTCTCTGTTTACAAATTGAGAAACAGAGCACTTCTCAAGCACCAGCCGGCCATGCAACTACCAAATTCACTAAGTTCAGACTGACTTTCTGTTCTATAACTGTTATTGTTCCAAATTTATACACTCTGCTTCTTTGTCTTTCCCTTTGTGTCACCCCTCCCCTCTGCCATATCCCAGCACCACCACTGCCATGGGTTTGGTACTAATACACTCGTTTGTACCCTCTGTTGGAATGACCAGAATTTCTGGGTCTTTCTGAATCTCTGACTGTCAAGTATTAAACTTCAGTGAATTCCCTCACTCAACAGCTGCTCTCCAACTGCTTCCATTTCTGGCCATGGAGAAGCTAGAAAGAGCAGTCTACTCCTACTCTGCTATCTTGGCTCCATAGAATCTTCTTTTATTAAAAAGAATGAAAGAATGAAAAGGAAGAAAGAAGGAAGGAAGGAAGGAAGGAAGGAAGGAAGGAAGGAAGGAAGGAAGGAAG